>JAHZNP010000113.1:0-143334 GCA_020615345.1 Triops cancriformis
TATATATAGCTTGAGTATATATATACACGTCTTGAGCTTTTTCAGCTTGTGTCTACTTCGTTCGGAAGAAAAAAGGCTTTTGTAGCCAGTACATGACACATTCATGATACAGACCGTTAGAATGAAGGCAGAAAGCTTCCGTGATGTGATCTCTCCACCGTTACGGAAGTTTCGTGTATTTAGACCAGAACCTGTCCTCTGCTCATTTTGTCTAATTACAGTACTGTAAACTACACATCACTGGTCAAAGAAACCTTCCACCTTACCTAATAAGCAAATTTACCCTTGATAACGTAGAGGTTAGCTGTTTGCTTCGTTTCTAAAATGTACAGTAATCGGGCCCAAAAAAATCTTCAAAAAAATTGGGCACAACAAATCGCCCTATGCTAACGTCCCACGACACTGGCGGGAGGAAGCCTTGCGGGTCAAAAACGTTCGAAAGACGAAAAAATGGGACACCGCTCGCGCAACTGCCGTGGCGGTAGGATGGGGAAATTTGTTGGGCCCGATTTTTTTTAAGAGTACTGTACTTGTACAATTGTCCTTGCGCGCTGCTTTCATACTTCGAGGTAACCCTATGTTTTAAACCGAGGTAAAGTTACCCGGGATTATAACATGTTAAAAGTAATACGAAAGATTTTACTACACCTGACCAGCTCGAGCAACTGATTCCACGTCAACATCTTCTGCAGCTTCTTTGGGGACCTTTTCTTTCTTCACACGTGGAACGACAAGTTTAGCCTCAGGGTCATAACCTTCTGGGTATACCATTTCCAAAAACTCTTCAGTCAAAGAGCCCAACCGCTTTTCCATTTTCTCATATTGGGGCACTAGCTCAAGGGAATAGCGTATAAATCTCTATGAAACCTGTGCTAACAAAGTACCTGTTGTGTCTTCAACCTCTTCCGGTTGCTCACGTTCTAAAGCTAACGCTTCAATACTGCGGTACAAGGTTTGAAGCACTGGATTTTCAAAATCGCTAGGATGGTACGGCTTGGAAGGACACAATTTCTTGACAACAGCTTTCGCGATGTCAATTTGCTCCCGGCTAGCTCTAAATACGTCTTTGATGTGGGTGCCATCTTCAGTCGTTCGATCGGTGCCAGACAACAATTCTTCATAATTTAAGGTACGGAAATCTTCTGCAAATGAAGTTTCTTCGTTACTTTTTCATTTTTCGAGTCTTTATTTATGAGCTGTCAATCCCAGCTCTCGAGAAAGCAAAACTTTACCCGCGTAAGGCATGTAAACGACATGAAATCCAGAAGGTAGCTCCATTTCGCCTTGCTCGTTCCTGACTTCCTCCTGTGGTAGCAAGGCGACAATATAAGGAGGTTTGTTGATCCCAGGAACCATACGGCAAAGCATGCACACCTTCCTCTCAACACATTTCACTAGCAACGCCTTAAACAAACTGCGACTTCCTGAAAAGCAGCGTCACTTTTAATTGCTTTTTGTGAAGTATTCCTTGTCTTTCAAACCTTTGATAGCGTCTTCATCAGGGTAAATGAACGACGCAGGTCGGACATGGTAATGACTTTTGATACGATCTACAGGTTTAAACCCAAGAAGTTCAATTCCCGGCTGGGCCAACTGACTTAAACTTTTTCGCTCTTCATCCGTTAGTGAAATGTGTTCCCCTCCGTAAGTTTGAGCCTTATTAATTTCCGTTTTCAACAGAATTTCTGCGGTTTCCTAGAATATCACACATTATTAGAAAATTGCAACACTCGTCGGTGGAAGCTCTTACCGCATTGTACTTCTTGTTCATTACTAACAAGGGTTCATTGGTGCGCTTATCCAAGTCAACTTTCTTGGGCGGGGTTGCTTCCCTGAGCACCAATGGTACGTTAAATGATAATATTGTCAAAAAATACGATTGTACCCGACTAGGTTATAAAGGCCAACAGCTAACTGAACGCCAGGACCAAGGGAAAACTTAAGTCGAGATATAGCGCGTCTTTTGCTGGCCTTGCGACGTACAGATAGCAATAAATCTTCGATCGTTCTTGTAAGATGAGGTTTTTCTGCATACTCGCCGTAAATTTCCTCCATTAGTGGCTAAGAAAAGAGCAACAAAATACGTTGGTTTAAAAGAGGTTGCAGAAAAGTAATTTTGATTCGGTTATGAAATTATTACTTGGTAAAAGTAATGAATATTAAATCTGCGACCAAGCGGAAATAATGACAACTGGACTCCACTATCGTGCAAATCATTGGCTCGTAGCCTAGCTTGTTTTTTCAGGTCTGATGAGTCTTGGTGCGGATTGTCTTCGCATGTGAAGACGAAAATACGCTTTTGGTACGTAGCCTTGCATTTTTTGTTAAAAATGTCGCTGCATTGCCACAAAACTTCCGCTAAAGAATAGGATGGAGGATCGGTCGGCTTGATTTCAATGTCTTCGGACCCTAGGAATCAATCATCGATTTAAATAGTGACATTGTTTAATTCGGTGAAAGAAAGTTTACCGCTACAAAGGTCTTCAAGCAACTTTATATTGTCCATCTCTGGGGGCTGCAAGTCTACTAGAGAGTACACATTCTCGAAAGTTGTCATGTCTTCAGGGGCTTTCTTATCTTCTGTTCCGTACAAAAGAACACCGACCATGTCACGGTCGGACTCAATGATTTTCTTGGCCATAAAGCCATGAGCAGCCTGACATGGAAAAGAAAGAACGATAAATGGCGTTCTACAAAATCTAGCTACATGCATAGTACCTCCAAGGCTAGAGCAAAGGGACTCTTATGGTCATTGTCGGGTTTCTGGAACATGGGCGCCGAAGAGTCGATAACAAACAAAAGCGCATCCCTACTTGCAACGAAACGACTTTTATAATCTTCTCCGTCACTTTCATTATCACTCATTGTTGTATTTCTTCGAGACCGTGTGCTACTAACGGATAAAAACACTAATACGAAGGACTACACCAACCAACCCACTCATGCCGGTTTGTTTACTAATTCACAATACGCTGTTAGGATCGGGTCCAGGTCAAAAGAGCCCAGGCCAAATAGAGCCTAGTGCCAAAAAAGCTCACTTCCCACCACAGAGGTATACAGAGAGAGCATCCCGTGTTAAAAGGTTGTGGCCAAGAAAAGAATGGAAAAGGAGGAGTTGAAAAGTGGATCCGATGAGCGGAAGTGGAGCCGACGAGCTGATTGGCTGGAAAAATAGAGGGTCAACGCTGGTCCAGCGTACAGAATCAAATTTTCAAGTTTCCCGCTGCGAAAAAGGCGTTGGTCAGCAGTATTCGCCCACCCCTTCCTCTCTTCGGACTAGCCTGGGGATATTGAAACTGGCCACAAAAGGTCCATAAGGAAGAGGCTGAATGCTCTCTCTGTATACCTCTGTGCTTCCCACAGCTCTTTTAATCTGTACCCTCGAGACCGCTAGCGGTAACGCTTTACGACTTAACATTACTGCGGCAACTTCGCCAGATGACATTTCCGCCCAGGAATAATTAATTGATATAGCCAAAGAAAAGTATTAGAGAAATAAATGTGACGAAATTTTAAGGTAACTGTAAATATAACTAAAAATAGATAATGTGGAGATTTCTAAGAGTAGGAAAACTCCTATTTTCACATTTTCGCAAGGAAGCATTCATGGTTTACTTTTAACTCATTTTCGTTTTATTTGTAAAAAGTTAATAAACGATTTACTAAAACTGAAACATAAATAATTATTCACGGATCCTGAATAAATCTAGCTACAGTATTTCTTTCTAGATGAGGAGGATGCCACCTTCGCCACAGCTAATCGCGTTTCACTTCTTCCTATGCTCCCCAATATCCAAACACCCTCTGGCTATAAAATGAAGAAGCATGGCAACGTGAAGGGGTATGAAAGTGCCTTTCCAAATTCGGTCATTGGTTGCTTATCAGTGGCGGAGTTCGGTCTCTCCTGTACCCAAAAATAAATACGCGTAAATAAGGTAACGTGATCTACTTGAGTCCGATATCATTCGGTGTTAATCTCTAACATAACCTATACTGTCCGGGGCTTGGCTAGTAAATTTAACGTGTTTGTTCGTTTACTTTATCAGATTCAAATTGAGATATATCAGCTGCCCTCTCAAGGCTAAGGGTGTGTTCATCGTATCGTATATCTAACGGTGCAAAGGATGAGAAACTTGCCGTAAACACACGGATCGTTGACTCGCATCGTGCCTCCGGAACTGGAGAGAAATTGTTATTACTAAAAATGTCAGCGAGTAAAGGCAAACATGGACCTCTCGTTGGTGCAATCGATCAAGGAACAAGTTCTAGTCGTTTTCTGGTAAAATAGTACATATCAAAGACAAAAAAAACGGAAGGAAAAAAATAATTTGCTTTTATAGGTGTTCGCTGCTGAAACAGCAGAACTGCTCACATATCACCAGGAAGAAGTGAAGCAATTACTCCCCCAAGAAGGCTGGGTGGAGCAAGATCCCTTAGAGCTGCTTTCCAGTGTGGAAAAATGCATCGAGCAAACTGTCAAAAACCTGATTGCATTGGATATCGATCCAAGCGACATTGTGGCAGTGGGCATTACCAACCAACGCGAAACAACAATCGTCTGGGACAAGCAAACAGGCGTACCTTTACACAATGCCATAGGTACCTACAATTAGACCTTGACCTGTTCCGCCTGTAGTCTAAAATTACCTCTCTTTCCTTAGTCTGGCTTGACAGTAGGACGAAAGAAACCGTGGACGCGTATTTGTCAAAAATTCCGAACAAAAACAAAGACATTTTGAAAGAGAAGACCGGTTTGCCCCTGAGCACGTACTTTTCGGCTTTCAAAATGCGATGGCTTCTTGATAAAATCGCCCCAGTGCAAGAAGCCGTCGCCAAGAAAACGGCGTGCTTTGGCACCGTCGATTCGTGGCTCATTTGGAACCTCAGCGGGGGCGTGGACGGGGGCTTGCACATGACTGACGTCACCAACGCATCACGCACCATGTTAATGAATGTTCATACCTTGCAGTGGGATCCGGAACTTTGCAAGTAAGATCTTCTTGTAGCCGTATCCACATAGGAAAGCAAAATAACGTTTTCTTTACTAGTTTTTTCCAAATCTCTCCTACGCTTTTACCTGTAATCAAAAGCTCATCCGAAGTCTATTGCCATGTTAGCAAAGGATCTCTTAAAGGAGTACCCATATCCGGAGTAAGATTTATTTTAACCTTAGTTATCCTGTAAATTTTTTTATATTTGTTTCCGTAGTGCCTAGGGGATCAGCAAGCTGCATTAGTTGGCCAGTTATGTCTCAGCCCAGGACAGGCCAAAAATACGTACGGAACAGGTTGCTTTCTGCTTTACAATACAGGCTCGGAGGTACTTTATGCTTTTATCTGCGTTCGTTTGATGTCTACATTACGTAATTCATCCTTGGCAGCTTTACCCATCATGGCACATTACTTTATTTACCCATCGGCACCCACGTTATTTCTCCTTTGTTCATTTGTTAAGTAGCGTATTGTGGTACAATCAAAGGGTTTTTTTATCTTCCATTATTTGTAGGAAATTAATTTTATGCTACATTTTCCTAGGCTGTTTTCTCACAACACGGCTTGCTGACGACCGTGGCGTACCAATGGGAGGGTGAAGCTCCTTGTTACGCGTTGGAAGGGAGTGTGGCGGTTGCTGGAGGCGTTGCTCGATGGCTAAGGGACAATTTACAACTACTGGACAACGTCAAGCAGATCGAATCCTTAGCCGCATCTGTCACTGATACTGGCGGCGTGTATTTTGTACCAGCTTTTTCCGGTCTGTACGCGCCGCATTGGCGCATGGATGCCAGGGGGTAAAACATTAACTTCATCCTCCAGCTGGCATGAGCCTTAGAATCTTTGTTCATTAGAGTACTTTGTGGACTAACCCAGTTCACTACGCGAGCCCATATAGCCCGGGCAGCTTTGGAAGCCGTGTGCTTCCAGACCAAAGACTTGATCGAAGCCATGAGACAGGATACTGGCGTTACTTTGAGCAGCTTGAAAGTAGATGGCGGGATGCCAAGCAATGATCTTCTGATGCAGCTTCAAGCGGACATTCTAGGAATTCCCATAAGTAATCGCAATTCGAGGTCCGTTTGATTATCGCTAATTTTTGTGGGAATCTTTTTATTAGTCCGTCCATGCATGATGGAAACTACCTCATTAGGTGTGGCAATAGCTGCTGGAAGGGCTTTAGGGGTTTGGAAAATACCTCAAGCTGATATAACGGAAGATATAGCGGTGGATAAGTTTTCGCCCCAAATTAGCGAGCGAGGTAAAAAAAATTCTCAAACCATTGGGCCAATTAATTAGAATGTTGGGTTCTTTGGCAGAACGCGATGTTCGCTATGGGCGTTGGAAAGATGCAATTGCGCGCACACTAGGCTGGGAAGTAACTGCAGATACCACGAGCACAAGCACAGGTAAATGAGTGTAGCCTACCTTGGGACCAATTTCGTTACCTTTCACACATTTCCTGGGGACCATACGTATGGAATTAGGTGATTTACAAATTGTTGAGCCACATTTTGTTAAAAGAAAAACTTTACTTCAAAGGTTTATTGGTTATTTTGGGGGATTTTAGAAAGTTTGGCAATTGTAGCGCTCATTATGGAATAAACGTGTTACCAACAATTGTCTTTGTACTATTTCGTGTTTTCTTTTTGTATGTTTGTAGATGCCCATGAGAGACGAATAAAGGCGTTACCCGGCGTTGCTTTCACATTCATTAGTTATTGTCTATGCGTCTTGGCCGACTACTTACAGAGTGCAACTCCTGATACGTGACCATAATGGAAAAGAGAAGGGAAAAACGGACAATTCTGGTCTGAGAACCAAGATTGTATTTACCGAAATGGGGAGGGGGAAAAAACAGAGGCATTGCATTACTGCCCAACTTTTACAAGTAAAGTCCTTCCGGTGTGCCTTCTTTCTTACGATACAGGACGTTTTCTTTAGATTTCTTGAAATCGTCGTTGGTCACCTTCATCCGACGCTCGCGTAGTGCCATTAAACCAGCCTCGGTGCAGATAGCCTGTAGCCAAAAATTCAATGGAGATCAGTATTCCAAGATATACATGTGCATTTTAAAACAACAAAACTTAAACACATTTAAGAACCTGACTTCGGAACTGCAGAATTTCATTAGTTAAACTTGCTCAAAACGCATTCCTATTCACGCTTATGACAAATCAGTAAGCTTCTCAGCGTTCGACGCATAAGATCGCTAAATTGTTACGAGCTAACTTGTTTTCGTATATTTGTTCTGTTGACCGTACGTCTTAGGCGTGAACAGGCCCTAATGTCGTAAAATGCAATTACCTTGATATCAGCACCGGATAAGTCATCTTTGGCCATGATGAGGTCATCCAAATTGACATCAGCAGCTAAGGTCATGCGGCTGGTATGGATGAGGAAGATGCGGCGCTTGGTTTTCTCGTCAGGTAAGGGGAATTCGATTTTACGGTCAATACGACCTGGCCGAATCAAAGCGGGGTCTAAAGTTTCGATGCGGTTGGTGGCCATAATGACTTTGACATCGCCACGCGAGTCAAAACCATCCAACTGGTTCAAGAGTTCTAACATGGTTCGCTGGATTTCTCGCTCACCGCCTGAATTGGAGTCGTAACGTTTCGTGCCTACGGCATCGATCTCGTCAATGAACACAATAGAAGGTGCGTGTTCTTCTGCTACCCGAAACAGCTCTCGTACCAGTTTAGGACCGTCACCCTAGGTAGAAGCATAAAAACATAATGAAATAAATGTAAACACAGAAAATAAAAACAGATATAAAACAATAATGTGCTACCTCAGCTTATAAAAAGTACTTTTGTTTTACGAATTACTTTAATGTTCTTCATTTCTGATTTACTTTAATTTTATTGGTATTTATTTTTGTGTATCTTTAACTTGATATTGAATAAAATAAAAAATAAAAAAATAACTCATAAAAGAAAATACTACTTATAAGCTGAGAGAGCTAGAGTTATTTTTTCGATAAGAGGGAGAAAAAGGCTTACGAGGTATTTTTGAATCAATTCAGAGCCAACAACGCGTAGAAAAGTAGCTGAGGTTTGATTGGCAACAGCTTTGGCCAATAAGGTTTTGCCGGTACCGGGAGGACCGTATAAGATAACACCTTTGGGAGGCTTGATACCCATTTCTTCATAATATTCAGGATGGGTGAGAGGCAACTCGACGGATTCTTTAATTTCTTGGATTTGGGTGTCCAAACCGCCAATGTCGGCGTACGTTTCTTGAGGTGCTTTCTCCAACTTCATGACTGTCACCATAGGATCCGTGTCATCGCCCAGTACGCCGACGATGGCATGGACTTTGTGGTTCAGAAGGACTGAGCAGCCAGGTTCGAGCTGATCTTTATCTACAAAGGACAAAATAGAGACGTAATGCTCAGAACCGACGGAAGTAGAGACGATGGCGTGGGTATCGTCAATAATTTCTTCCAAGGTGCCAACAGACATTGGGGTGCCTCTCAAGTCATCGACTTTGGAGCGTTCTTCCTCGTTTCTTTCTTCTTGGGGCTTCAACCGTTCTTGGTTGCGGATGAACTCTTCTTCCATAAGCAAATAGTCTTTTATCCGCTCAAGTTTAAGAAGCTTGAGGCGACAACGTGTGTGAGGAGTAACGGAAGGTAACTTAGTTGCCGTATCGGGACCTTTGGTCTTCTTGCGTTTTTTGCCAACACGGGTAGGAATCGGTGGTTCGTATTTCTTCTTGCGATCCTTGTCATCTTTCTTTTCACCGCCGGCACCACCCGCCCCAGATTGATTTTGACCCTATGCAATAGGAAAACTTTGAATTTTGAATGATAATGAATTGTTGTATGATTTTACCATTTTTCTTTATTTCAACACCACCAAAGGCTCTGTATACTTGCTGTGTTATGAGGATGACTGGGTGAATTGTACACAAGGAGCAAAAGGGAAAATCCCTCCATAGCGTCGCTTAGTTCTTGTACTATCAATACAATTTAGAGAAAAAATGCACAAAAAGGGCCATATGTTACTTACTTCTTATTAAAGAAATAAATAAAGTCAGAGAGACGACAAAATAGAATTCGATGCACACACAGATCTCTGTTAATGCAAAGGAAGGAATTTTTCCTCCTACAAAAAGCTTCCTACCGGTATTTCCCAAGCCTCCGTATACAAGGTTAGCTGCCAGCCGGCTACGTTATTACGTCATAAAGCTGTCTTACCTCTCCATCGTCATGTATATAATTTTATTTTATTTCTATTATGTTTCAAATAAACTGAATCATTTCCACGTGCGTTATAATATCATAAGCATATATTTCAAAGCTGCCCAAAGTAATCCATAAGCACGTGTTCTTTGAGGGCGCTCCGAAAAATGATTCGGCACCAATGGGATTGAAAACGAATACTAACTTAAACCCTGAAAAAGAGATTTTGAAAATTAGAAATAACTCGCTTACATAACTTATAATTCCAATATTAAGGACCTAATGTTCCATTTAATTTCTCGTTTTAGTTGTCTTTAAAAATGTTGGGGGCGTTTTTTATATAACACGAACATTTTTAGGGGGCGGTGCGTCGTCCGTGGAGCATGTTGACGTCATGGCATCCAAGCCAATAGGTCCTAAGGCCGGACCCAAGCCTGTCTGTACGATCGTAAAGTCGCTTCGCCGCCTGCGCCCCTAGATGTCAGGGGCGTCGGCTTGGACCTGCCCTTGTTTTGGGAAGGGACGTCTCCATAATGCAGTTGAAGTGAATGGGCGCTGGCTCGGGTGGATGCCCTTTCTTCAGCGTTAAATTTGAGGCCTTCAGCCTCTTGCAAACGAGTCTGTGAGTGGAAAATATAGATATTGACCATACGCAAGGAATAATTCTACATCCCCAGAAACTGGATACACCGTAAAAAGGTATTAATTTCTATTATTATTCTCCAAATGCCGGAACACACACTGGTCACCCCCAAACCCAAGGCGTCAGCGCCGTCGTAGGGCGTTCCTATTCCCCAACAAGCCTATTTCATTTCAACTTTGATGTCATTTTCAGGCCTTTACTCCTCTTTTCAATTCATTCCTAATCTTATCACCGTGTCAAAATTATGCCCAAAATGCACCGTCTAGCTTTGTCATCGATATCCTGGCTAATCTTCCGACAAAATCTCCTTTAATCCCGCACCCGTGTTATGAGATTCTCGAGCGCGTTAGGTTAGGAAATCTGGGCGTAGGCAAGTGCCAGATGTGGGGAAATACAATTGACACTTCACACATACAGGTACTACGTGTATGCAAACTGTGACACTTTTTCTAATCCCAAATTATCTCTATTAAGAACCTCCGTATGACAACGTCGATTAATTCTGCCGGGCATAGCATCAAGGACTCGGAAATTCTTTGGTGGCGGTTTCCTTATTCTCTGCTATAGGATCTCATCCGTACATACATACACGTAGTGTGTGGGGCTTGTCTATTTTGGGGGGCCTTTGGCAAAAGGAAGGGAAGCTGTCTTCGTCTTTTTCCTTTCTATTTATTCCTTTCCTCTTCCATGCATCCGTTCGCCTTCCACATATGTATGAAGACATACCATTAATTTGTATATTGGAAAAAGGGTGGCGTTATTTGCAGCGAATTAGGAGCATGCCACCTTGAAAAACAATTCAAAATCTTCCCTCAACCTGCAACTTTTCATTTGGGGGACTGGAAAAGAGTACGACAAGCTTGGCTGATCATACTTGCCATTAAACTCTACAGACCTCGCAATTGGAAAGTTTGCTGGTTGCGAACGGTTTTGTCTTGTGGGGAACAAGAAAAGGGTTCGGAAACTCACTCTGGCCACGGACTTCGTGCTATTGAACGCATTGCAGATTGCAAAAACCCGCTGTCTCGTCGCTTCAGGGGCAACCCAAGTTTGGGGTTTTATGCTTTTTTGTGTGTGTTTCAATGAGCAAAGACACCCAAACCGGTTCAATAAATTAAAAGAAGTTCAGTGCAAAGGGGGGTCATTTCCTCTCCGGAGCTGAAATCTCTTATCGCCCACTCGTGTAATTTAACCAATTGGTCCCATGTCTTTCACTCTTCCCACGTGGGATTCTGTACAGTACAAGCGTCTCTTTTTCGCAAATGACGTCATAGGTAAGGATCTTCCCTAAACTCAACCTTTCACGAGTTGTTAGATCCGACTTTTTGCGGACTTGAAGCGGTTTGAAGATGCAAAGTGCTGTCCTACTTTCTCTATACAATCTAGACAAAACCATCCTCACGATTTTAGTTGGATTTTGTGTAATTTCGTGAGATAAATTCGTTCCTGTAATCATAAAAAAATAAAACTTTCCTTCATTTGGTTATAAAAGAATGTTGAGAAAAGTACATCAAGTCTTAACGTTAGTTTAGTTTTGATGTTCATGTAGTGAGTATAGAAATGAATGTACCTCACGAAATTGTACAAAATCCAACTAGTTTCAAAGTAAAAGAAACCTTTCTTGTTTTAAAGTAAAAATCAAAGCAAATTATATGAAGTAGTAAGCGAAAGTCTAGACCAGTTTTCGAAAGGATTGAAAACTAGATTGAAAGAACAAGCGTAAAATAATTAACGTTGAAATTCACTTGGATTTTGACTTGGAATTAAATCAGAAGCTGTTAATTAAATAAATGCAGCCTGTTTTACAAGTCAGGTCTGTCGGGTATTTGAGTAATAAGGTCAACGGGGCTGAATCGCGTGCACAATGTGTTTATTTTCCTAAATTTTCTTGTTTTAAAATAGCTTCGTTGCAAACGCAACGCTGTCATTGATCTGAATGTTTGGGCATAATTTCTGCGCAAGGCGGCACACTTTTTCTCTCGTAAAGACCTAGCCAGATAAAACGATTAAATTTCCAATTTTGTTTGCTGTGCTTTCTGTACGCCGGAGGGGAAATAAGGAAATTTAATAGGGCTAGTTCGAGGCGAGTGTTTGTGTATCAAAGTGCAGGAGGTCAAGGTGACGTCATGCTTTTGTTCCAAAACGTTTTCGAAGGGGCAGGGCTTCAGGGAGGGTGGGGTGGATGCTTTCGAATATGAACGTGGTAAGTTCGTGAGGGAAAACATATCGATTGGCCAGGGTCGACCGACGCCAACGACGCCCGACGTTGCCTGCCATTTCTTGTTTTGGCGCCCTCCCTCTGCCACACTCCTTTTTGCCCTAAAGCTATGGAAACCCAGTTTTGGCTATTTTGGGGGATTTGGAGTAAAACCTAAAGAATTGGGGGGCTGTAACAAACGTTTTCCTTTTCTCACCACCTTCCCGCCCTCTTCCGTTTTATAGGTGGGAGAGACGACGACCGGAACTTTGGTATTATAAGAGCAGCTAATTTGTGTAATCCCAAGTGGACCTGACGGCATCTAGCGTGAACTACAAGCTATACAAAAGGTAGGGTGAAGATGTCTTTGTTGTATTGGCTATTCTTTTCCTCTTTTTGTAACAGTCTATCATAGCATCCCTAAGGCTTTTATTTCGTTTTTCTTTCTTTCCTTATTTTTCATTATCTTTCGTAATATTCTTTTGATGAAAGTGTTTATCCAGCCGGAAGTGGGAGAAATGTTTTATTAGGACGATGAGTGGTGTATTTATAATGACATTTAGAGTTATTGCCGAGAGTTGTGCTGAAATTCGAGGAAAAATTTAGATTGTTGAAGAGTGTTTATGTTTAGTATGGAATGGAAATTACACGTGCGTTTGATTTCCATGTTTGAGTTAAGATGGACAGTCGTGTTGTATGTTTAAAGTTGAAAGTTTGTGTAGGTTGTAGTTTTGTAATATTCTTCGGAATATTGCGTTGGTGTGCGTGAGTAGCATATTACTAATCTTGCTGACGACTCCAGTTGCCGGTCGGACTTGGCTCTGAGTCATGGTTTTTGGCTTCGGAACCTCGGGCACAACTCACATTATCATTTTACTTTGTAGTTCTTTTTCAAACCAATGCCAAGCACATCTCCACTTCGCTAGCTTCAGGTTCCAAATGACTTCCCGTGGCAAAGAAGGGACAAGTCGTTCCCAGTAAAATATGAAGAAGCGCGAGGCGGCGCCTAGAGCGATTGGGGGAATTTTTGCATATTTTGTAGGTTGCACTGTTAGGTTTCCTTTTTAGAAAACTTGTATTTTGTTATTTTGGTCCCCGAAATCCCTATAGCAGTGTAAGGTAATAGCAGCTAGAACGTGAATATTAACAACGTTGTATTTTGTAATAGAGAAAGGTGCGGTTGACTAGAAATTCATAGAACGATTCCATTTTCTGTCCGGTGTTGATGCATAATTTTAGGGAAATTCGAAAGCTAGTGTTTGAGGAGAAAGATGGATAGTTTAGGACAAGAAAGAACAGAACAGGTTTTATGGAAAATATTTTAGCAATAATCTCTGGCCGTGGGGAAGCAAAAGTATTTGTAGAGCTTCGCGTTTGTAGGTTAAACCCACTTTCGTTATGGCCGTTCAGAGAGGGGAGCGCTGTTTCTAGTCATCTCATTAAGAAAAGCAACGGATAAAGTATGTAGTGCCGTCCTCGATTTACACTGGCGTTCCGTTCTGTAACGAGCATGGTAACCTGAGACCATCGACAGTCAACTACCTCGGTTTTTCACTTATATAAACACAGACACCTCCGTAAATCGATAAAGTGCCGACTAAGGGAGGATTCTCGTTAAAAAATACCTCCTTAAATCGATATTATATCGTGTAAGGGCAGTTTCAGCTTGGCATTTGCAACGACGCCCTACAAAAATCGGTATTATATCGGGCAAGGGAGGTTTCCCGTAAGTAAACTGAACTATATTTTGATGTAATACAGGATCAGGGAGGTTCCTTTCACATACACAAGAGTACCTTTGTAATCTAGTATCATATCGAATAAGGGTAGTTTTATGCGTAGGTTAGGAGTATCTTCGTAAATTAGTATAAAATCGGATAATAGAGGTATTTTGAAATCATGCATACAGTGGCCGAAGAAGCGTACCTGCCACGTAGGGGTAAAAAAAGGCAGTTTGTAGCCGCGCAACGCTAAGCAGCTTAGTAGAATTTCATTGTTAGGCAATTGCGGGACCGGGACGGCTCACGTGCCAATCCGCACGCCCCCTGTCGTCAGGTTGTTATTGAACTACAGCCGCGCCTATTCTATCTCTGTGGACGATTTCATTGTTACGTACACGGTAGTACGAGCACGTTCAGTGAACGAGTGAATGCTTTCATTAAAATAATGTGGCAGCAGAGTATCTTGTCGTAATGAAACGGTAGCCGTGTGGGAATTCCCCCTAGGCACAAAGAAATAGGATTTAACGCATTTTGTTAAAAATTTGTAATTTTTTAAAAATAATTTATAGGGAGTTCTACTCTGCCGACATTGCCGCACTGCGATTAAGCGAGAATACATTGTCATATGTTCGGAAAAGTAATCTGAGTAGCGTTGAAATCTATTTTCAATCTTCGAAGGTCTTTATTCAGATATTTTTCGAAGTTATAGTTTCAGCTCTTTGGATTAACTATTCTTTTTATATAAAAAGCCATAAGTCGTTACTATTATAAGTCGAGTGTGTCGTAAGTTGAACTTCCGGTGTATGAAAACAGGCCAGGAGAATAGTCTTTCTCATGTAGGTCTTGTTTTTTTATTTTATTTAATCTACTTATTTAACTGCATTTATTGTATATTTATTTATTATATAATACATATTTATTTTTTATTTTATATTTATTATTTTTTATTTTTATTTTATATTTATTAATTTTTATTTTTATTTTATATTTATTAATTTTTATTGCTTTATATGTTTAGTCATTTTGTATTCCCAGTCGCAATGCATGACTAATGTAGGGTGGAAATTTTTTCTCTATTTTTCTCTTTCTTCCCCAGTTATTCTAAGGTTAAGATTTGAACATTTAAGGGCGGTTCGAACTAATTTCCTTCACATTCCTTGCATAAAATTCTCTTGAAATTTACTTAAACATTCTTGTAAGCAAATTCCTAAAGTCTCTGTGTCTTGTTTTAGGAGCGGCAGCTGTTGACGAGGCAGCCGAATTGTTATTTTTTGTGTTTTGGGAAGAAGGCGGCACATCAGCCTATTTTTAGACCATGACGACGGACATCAGCGTCGGTTTGCGGTGGGATCCAGCCACTCAACAAGAAATCATTGAAGATTACGAATACGATGGAGGAAATTCTTCTTCACGACTCTTCGAGCGGTCTCGCATTAAAGCATTGGCAGGTACGCATCCATCACCGCCTTTGTCTTGTTCTACTCTAGCCCGTGCCAAGTGTTGTCCTTTCACAATGCCGGTTTCACGATGTTGGGGCCCTGGCTTGTAATGGGAGCAATCTCGAAAGCCTCAGTTCTTTAGCGTCATCTGTTGAGAAAAGGCTCATATAATAGTAAATAAGAACCCTTTGAAATGTACACGCGATAAGAACGTTCAAAGCCTAATCAATGTTTTCCTATTGCCCTGGGTCTTGAGAAGCTGATAAAAGGGACGAAATGGGTAGGCGGAGATAAGGAAATCTCGCCGAGGACAACCCAAGATTCACAGTTTAAGGACCTGTGCAGGACTCAGGAAGTTTTTAATATAGTTAAGGTCAGTTTAGACGTGCAGACTCTTAAAATTACCTGAGCTAATTAGATGCGTTATCACGCCGAGCGCCTGATTTGGTTGCAGTGAACCCGAATCTACAAGTTTAGCTAGTGAAGCGTGTCAGTTCCAAAGCTGAAAGGTTTTTGTAGGCTCTTTGGAAATTAGTATAGGAAAAATTGAACGACATTCTTGAACTCAATAGAAGATTTCCTAGCCAAAAGGCCAGCAAGGCGACCAAACACTCCGGAAGTGGTTTTTGGAAGTCTTAATCTCGGTGCAGCGGATTTTGCGGTGTCAAAACAGTTTGGGTGAAGGGCTGATGGTGCCAAAATGCATACGAGACCCATTAGTCGTTTGACAAACCGTCAACGGTTGAGTTGGTAGTCAATAGCATTAGGCCATGGACGTGAATGAAAGTTCGGTACCGAGTGTTGCAAACGAAGCCCCGCCAGTTTTGCGCGTCCGGGTGAAAGAAACGAGCTTACCTGAGAAGAGGAGGAGTTGGTTCGCCTCCAAGAGAAGTAACTCGACGGTGGATAGTAGCTCGCCCCCGGTTTCACCGCTGGACACGCCTACCAAGCGCCGGTCTTGGTTCTCCTTTCAGCGCAAGGACTCGCCGGGCGCCGCACCGACCACGCCCGTCCCTATACCGCCCAAGTTGTTGCGTTATTACTCGTACGAAGACGAAGAATTACCTCAATTGCGGCCAGGGAGGACCGATGTTTCCGAGATTGAGGATTCGAGCGAGTATTCGATCGAGATTTTACAGTCGACCAACAGCTCGGTAACGGTCAGTCCGACCAATCCCTTCCCGGATTACGTGGACACGCCGCAAGAGTTACGGCAACAGCGGGGGGCGGGAGATTTATACAATCATCAAGTGCCAAATCAGGATGAAATTGTGCAGGTTCGAAGTAATCTTCTAAGTGGGGCAAGACAATTCACGGGCGAAGAACCTGAGAGGGATCGCAGAGCGAGTTTTTCGTTAGCACCCTGGGATCATCGGCAATCGAGGGTTTTCAGTCAAGCAATGGAACCTGCTTCGGTCATGGAGGAAGAAGACAAACCACCGCAGTGGACTTTGGAGGTTTTGAATGGTGGTCAAGTCACGGAGATGAGAACGAGCCATGTGAATTCGTTGACGGAGGACAATTACGAGGAATTGGCCGCAGTGCCGCACAAAGTCCGGAGAAACTTTTCGGTCCATACGAGCCAAAATTCGGTGGATACGTACATGGAATCGGTGGTGCGCGAATTGCGAGGTTTGAAGCTCACTTCTTAACCGCCACAGATCTTACACTTGTATCGAGACTTATCGACATACGTACAGCAGTGTTGAAGGGGAAAAAGGGGCGGTATCGGTTGCTTTAGAGAGAAAGAGGCTGTTGTTAAACTGAAATGGGTTGGTTTAGTACTGGAATTTCGTTATTGGTTTTGAAGGTCTTTTCTCTAGCTTTATTCAGGATAGGGAGGTCTTATTGTCGAAATTTTAACTTAAAGTAAAAAAAATCTGAAGCTGAATAAGTCACGAAATTTGCTACTAATTGGAATATAGTGAGGTAAGATTCGCCATTTTTTTGTGCGTAAAGCAGGTGATTGATCGTTGAGACATAGTTCGTATGTTCATAAAAAAATAGATGCAGCCGAGGTGATGTTTCCGTATCTACTGTCCAAGATTTTTATGAGCAACAGGGAGCCCTTTTCCGCTATATTTTGGTACAGCTAGTGGCACAATACCACCGAAGTAGTTCATAAAAAAGTGGTACAGACTATACATGATTCGTGTCCCTGAATTGTCAGTTTTTGTGGACATTACCTATTTATGCGGAAATGAAAGTCTTCATAGACAGTAGAATCTGGATATAACGAACACTGGTTATAACGATACATACAATAAACGCCCTTGGGTATTATACCCGAGGTAAAAGGCCCATGTAAAAGTAGAGTCAAATCATCCAATGTAGCGAACGTCGGATTTTGAGTTTTTCCATCTCCCAGAGGCTTACTATAACGAGATGTTACTCAATAATAAAAAGCTTCTGTTGGAGCACATTTTGGGTATATAAACGAGGTCTCTACTGCTGCACTTCCTTAAACCGATTTTCCCTCTTTCGTCTAGCCTCTTCGTCTGATTTAAGTTATTTCTTCGGGAAAACATTGCAGGTCTTACGACGTTGCTGTCTTTTTGGCAGTTCCACTTATCCGATTGTGCTTGTTCACCTAATTGATTCCGCTTATCACATCGGTTTAGAGAGATGTGTTACTTTCTAATTTACAACAATGAAGCGGAACACGTGGAGACTTCCGTTGGCGTATAACGCTCAAGAGCCTCGTAAGGATTTCATTTTTTCTGGTGCTTTCAGTAATGTCTAGAAACCTTGGGACAGCGAACATCCCATTTTTATCGATTGTGAGCTGGCCAGGCCTGTCCATTCCTCTGGTTTCATTGTTACTTAGTGTGCAGACTACAAAATTTGGTATGGTTCCCACGCAACATTGCATGTTTCCGTATCTAATGCAGCTCTGGGACAGATCCGTACAATATCGCAGGGCGTATTATGGGGTTTCCTGGAACATATTCCATGCGTAAAACGGGTCTTTTTACATATTGCTACCGGAAATATAAAAATATGAAAGGCTTTACTGAGGCTATGTTATTCCGTTTCGTACATTAAGAGTATCAACAGTAAAGAGAAATTAAATACCTTAGTTAATTTATTTCTGCTTATACGCACTGCCTATAATACCGCAACGCCCTAGACAATTTTGCAGAACGAAAATTAATCCCATTCCGGCGTCAGCCGATGGCAATTTGTGTTAGGCGTTACCATGAATTTGAGTTAAGATCTGAAACGAAATTCTGTTAGGAGAGAAGATGTACAAATGACTAGGTCGAGTAAAAAATGGTTGTTGTGGGTGGAATCAAGGAAAGACGGAACTGCGGTGTTCTTTTGGCAGGAACACTGATTAGATTATTGCCGCTTGAACGGATGTGATTATTTAGTTTCGTCTTAATTGTTTTGTTCTGCTGTATTTTTTTCTAGATGAACGTGAATCCGTGCAGAAGAAAACTTTTCAGAAATGGGTGAATTCGCATTTATTGCGAGTCAACTCGCGCATTGCCGACTTGTACGTGGACATGCGAGATGGCAAGTTGTTGTTAAAGTTACTAGAAATCTTAAGCGGTGAGCGATTGCCGCGACCAACCAAAGGCAAAATGAGGATTCATTGCTTGGAAAATGTGGACAAAGCCTTGCAATTTTTGCGAGACCAACGAGTCCATTTGGAAAACATGGGCTCCCACGATATCGTTGACGGCAATCCGAGATTAACACTAGGTCTCATTTGGACCATCATTCTTCGCTTCCAGGTAACCATAATATAGCTTCTTATCCAATATCACACCACGTACATATTTTTTAGTATCGCTGTATATATACTCGTATTCACTTGTCGCATTCGATAAAACATAAAGACTAGATAGTATTCATAATGGGTATTTTTTATTCAAAATATAATAATTGTGTAGCGTAACTGTAATCGTATTAAGCAGTGATAATCACGGGGTATTTTACATGAAGCTAACGAATTTTCTTTTGTATTTGACAGATTCAAGACATTACTATTGAGGAAACTGACAACCAAGAAACCAGATCTGCTAAAGATGCACTGTTGTTGTGGTGCCAGATGAAGACAGCTGGTTACCATAACGTGAACATTCGTAATTTCACCACTTCTTGGCGAGATGGTTTGGCTTTCAATGCCATTATTCACAAGCACCGACCTGACTTGGTTCAATACGAGAAACTTTCCAAAGCTAATGCCATTTTTAATCTTAATAACGCGTTTAACATTGCCGAACAAAAATTGGGTCTGACCAAACTTCTTGACGCCGAAGGTATACTTCCATCGTTAAAACAAGAAAGGAAAAGGATTTTAATAATTGTTTCGTCCGTTGTCAGACATTTTTGTGGACCAACCGGATGAAAAATCCATCATCACCTACGTGGTCACCTTTTACCATTATTTCTCAAAGATGAAACAAGAAACCGTGCAAGGCAAGCGTATCGGCAAAGTCGTGGGGATCGCCATGGAAAACGATCGCCTGATCCGCGAATACGAGACCCTGACCTCGGACTTGCTGGCGTGGATTCAAGCCACGGTCGAAGCCTTGGGTGAGCGACGTTGGGTCAATAGTTTGGCTGGCGTGCAACAGCAGCTCTTGCAATTCAACGCGTACCGCACAGTGGAAAAACCGCCCAAGTTTGTCGAAAAGGGCAACTTGGAAGTGCTTTTATTCACTTTACAATCGAAAATGAGGGCAAATAACCAAAAGCCCTATTTCCCTAAAGAAGGCAAGATGATTTCGGATATTAACAAAGCTTGGGAACGACTCGAGAAGGCCGAACATGAAAGGTAGAACGATAAAGCACCTTGTGTTTACGAAAAAGCCTTGTCTCATAATGGAAAGGCTTTATGGGAGACTTGTGTTTCTATTAACAGGGAATTGGCATTGCGTGAAGAACTTATCCGACAAGAAAAATTGGAACAGTTAGCCGCTCGGTTTGACCGTAAAGCTGGCATGCGAGAAACCTGGCTCTCCGAGAACCAGCGTTTGGTTTCACAGGTAAAGCTGAGGACTTTTCGTAGAAAAGTGCGCGCTAAGTTTATTCTTTTCTTTTGCTAAAAAATAGGACAATTTTGGAACGGACTTGGCAGCAGTGGAAGCCGCTGCAAAGAAACACGAAGCTATTGAGACCGATATTCTGGCTTACGAAGAACGTGTGCAAGCGGTAGTGGCTGTGGCTCTCGAATTGGAAGCTGAAAACTACCACGACATCGATCGCATCAATGCCAGGTATAACTTCTAGGAGAAAATATACTTCCCAATAATTTAGTTGGTAATCGTATTCCCGTGAAAATTTTTCTACTAACAAGCAAGATCTTAGGAATATCAATAAACATGTACGGATAACTCACTACGATTTTAATGAAATAAGCAACTTTCAATAGACTTAGTAGTTTTAGTTAAATGTCTGCCTTTGTCAAGTAATTTGTACTATCTTTTATTGATCTGAGGAGATAGTTCAAATTTTTGTCGAGCTCCAATGCATTACAGAGATTTGTATAATTTTTGGCAGTGTTCGGTAAATTAATTTAGCTTTCTGATGATTTCTCGGCTATTTTCGTTTCATTCCTGGATATATTTGTTATATTCTCGGTATTTTTCAATGAATTTTGTTTAATTGTTACTAGATTTCAGTATAAAATTGTATTTCTCCGTGTATTTCGGTAGTTTTCAGCGTACTTTCAGCAGACTTGCAAATATGTGATTATGTGGTTTATCAAATATTTCCGTACATTTCTTAAATTTGTGATAATTTGATAAATTACTATGTAATTTACCTTATTTTGTTCATATTATTATTAAAACTTTAATTTTTCATTGTTTAATATCGGTTTCAACTATAGGAAGGATAATGTTTTGCGCTTGTGGCAATATTTGTTGGAGTTGCTTCGTGCTCGTCGTATGCGTTTGGAGCTGTCGTTGCAATTACAGCAAAATTTCCAAGAAATGATTTACATCCTGGATTCGATGGAAGACCTGAAGGTCCGTTTGCTGTCGGAAGACTACGGCAAGCATTTGATGGGCGTCGAAGACCTGCTGCAGAAACACGCTTTGCTCGAAGCAGATATCAACGTACTGGGCGAACGTGTGAAAATGGTTGTGCAACATTCGCAGCGATTCTTGGAACCCGAAGCGGAAGGTTTCCGTCCTTGCGACCCAGCTCTGATCATCGATCGCGTCCAACAGCTTGAGGTACGTCTATCCCCTGACTTGATGGCCGTTCCGGGAACTCCATCTCATGCTTATGTGACTTTCATTGACAGGATGCCTACGCCGAGCTGGTCAAGTTGGCCGTCGAACGCCGCGCCCGTTTGGAAGAATCTCGCCGTTTGTGGCAATTCTACTGGGATGTGGCTGACGAAGAGAACTGGATCAAAGAAAAGGAGCACATTCTTTCCACGGGTGACATCGGTCATGATTTAACCACCATCCATCTTCTCTTGTCCAAACACAAAGCCCTCGAAGAAGATATTTCGTCGCACGAACCCGCTTTGAAGGCTGTCTTAGGCGCGGGAGAAGATTTGGTCGGACAGGGCCACTTTGGCTCGGACCAAATCCAAGCTCGTTTGTCCGAGATGGTCGACATGTGGAATCATCTCTGCAGCTTGGCGGCCTACCGCCGTAAACGCTTGGAAGAAGCTGTTGACTACCATCAGGTACGAAAGCTCACGAATAGAATCGAAGATTCTGGGATCTGATGAAGAATTGTCTATATTTTTCTCTTTATTTCTGTATGTAGTTCTTTACTGACGCTGATGATGTTGACACCTGGATGTTGGACGTTCTGCGTTTGGTATCTAGCGAAGATGTCGGCCGAGATGAGGCAAATGTTCAATCTTTGTTGAAAAAACACAAAGATGTGACTGAAGAGCTCAAGTCCTACGCCTCGACCATTGACGCGCTCAAAGAACAAGCTGGCGAATTGGGCGAGCAAGATCGCGTGGCACCCGAAGTCACCGAACGCTTGGCCTCTATCGACCGTCGCTACAAAGAACTCTTGGACTTGGCCAAATTGCGTAAACAACGCTTGTTAGACGCTCTGTCCTTGTACAAGCTCTTCTCCGAAGCTGATGGCGTTGAACAATGGATCGGCGAGAAGGTAATCATAGTTTCGCCGTATACTTGTCGACATGTACCTATTTCTTTTTTATGCTCTTTTTGTATTTACTTTTACACGACTTTTCTTTTACATTCGTTCTTTTCCCTTTTCATTTTCTTTCGTTTAAAGTATATATTTCTTTATGTATCTATGTATTTATTTATTTTAATGTTGTTTTCGTATTACTGTTACATTACTTTTTTGTCTAGTTCCGTTCGTTGTTCCATATTTTTAGTATTTCTACTTAAACACATATTTCTTTATTTTACATTTTATTTTATTATTTTTTGCATTTTCTAATTTTATTCATTTTTAATTGCCTTATTTTTATTCATTCCGAATTATTCTAATTTGCTGTTCTTTGTGTTATAGGAGCGCATGTTGGAAACAATGGTCCCGGCTAAGGACATTGAGGACGTAGAAGTGATGAAGCATCGTTATGACGGTTTCGATCGTGAGATGAACGCCAATGCGTCCCGCGTTGCCGTAGTCAACCAGTTGGCTCGCCAGTTGCTCCATGTAGAACATCCTAACTCGGACGACATTGTTACCCGTCAGAATCAGCTCAACGCTCGCTGGGCCCAGTTACGTGACCAAGCTGAAGCCAAACGCGAAGAATTGGGCTCAGCTCATGGCGTCCAGACCTTCCACATTGAATGCCGCGAGACGGTGCTCTGGATTGAAGACAAGATGCGTATCTTACAGTCTACTGATGCGTTGGAGATGGACTTGACGGGTATCATGACCTTGCAACGCCGTTTGTACGGTATGGAGCGTGACCTCGCCGCCATTCAAGCCAAGCTCAACGCTTTGGAGATGGAAGCCGGCAAGATCGAGGCCGAACACCCCGAAGAAGCGGAATTGATCCGCGAACGCATCAACTCTATCCGTGCTGTGTGGGATCAGTTGACTCAGATGGTAATATTCCATTTCAGTTGTTTCAATTTCAGTTTCCTGCATTTTTGTACGATTTATTTTTTCTTACATTTTCTTATACATTTGTCTTCTTCTTATTATTTATTCATAATTGTTATCTTACAATGATTAAATTATTTATTTTACGACTATGTAGTTATTTATTTTACGATTATTTATTTATATATTTCATTACAATTATTATTTCTTTGTTATTCATTTTTTACCTTTCTGCTGTTATTTTGTGTGCGGAATAGTTGAAAGAGCGCGACGCCAAATTGGAAGAAGCTGGAGATTTACACCGTTTCTTGCGCGATTTGGATCACTTCCAGTCTTGGCTCACCAAGACCCAAACCGATGTCGCTTCCGAGGACACGCCTTCTTCGTTGGCCGAAGCTGAGAAGCTCTTGAACCAACATCAAGGCATCCGTGAAGAAATTGATAACTATACTGAAGATTACGCTCGTATGATGGATTACGGCGAGAAAGTCACCGCTGTAAGCGATATTTTTATTTTTGTTAATTACTTATTATTTCTCTCGTCCAAAAATTTGGCCGTTATTTATTTTCGGTGTTCGTTTTTTAGGAGGAGACCACATCCGACGATCCGCAGTACATGTTCTTGCGCGAGCGTCTCAAGGCGTTGCGCGATGGATGGGAAGAATTGCACCAGATGTGGGAGAACCGCCAACAGCTGCTCTCGCAGTCTCTGAACTTGCAAATGTTCCTACGCGACGCCAAACAGGCTGAAGTCCTCTTGGCGCAACAAGAACACGTTCTCTCCAAGGAAGACATGCCTACCAGCTTGGAGCAAGCCGAAAGTCTGCTCAAGCGCCACGAAGCCTTCCTAACCACCATGGAAGCCAACGACGACAAGATCAACGCCGTCATCCAATTCGGCGATCGCCTGCAAGACGAAAACCATTTCGCCTCCGACAAGGTCGGCAAGAAGGTGGACAGCGTCCGCGAGCGGCGCGAAGCCAACCGCCAACGCGCGTTGTTGCTCATGGAGAAGCTGCGCGACGCCCTCACCTTGCAGCAATTCTTGCAAGACTGCGACGAACTCTCCGAATGGATCCAAGAGAAGCACATCACCGCCCAGGACGAAACTTACCGCTCCGCCAAGACAGTCCACTCGAAATGGACGCGCCACCAAGCCTTCGAGGCCGAAATTGCCTCCAACAAGGATCGGTTATACCGCATCCAACAAGCCAGCGAGGACTTGATGAAGGAAAAACCGGAAATGGCCGAAGACATCGTCCCGCGCGTCAAGGAGCTCGTGGACCAATTCAACGACTTGGAGCAAACCACCAAAGAAAAGGGCGAACGCTTGTTTGACGCCAACCGCCAAGTCTTGTACGAGCAAAGCTGCGATGACATTGACTCCTGGGTCTCGGACCTCGAGAAACAAATCGTCTTGGGCGATACCGGCATGGATCTGGCCTCCGTCAACATCCTCATGCAGAAACAACAGATGATGGAGACCCAAATGGCCGTCCGGGCCCAACAAGTCTCGGAATTGGAGAGCCAGGCCGAGTACTTAGAACGCATGGCGCCCGAGACCGTCCCCGATATCTTGGAAAAGAAAGCCCGAGTCGAAGAACGTTTCCAGCAACTCACCGCGCCCCTTTTGGATCGCAAACGCGAGTTGGAGAAGAAAAAGGAAGCTTTCCAGTTCCGCCGCGACGTCGAAGACGAGAAACTGTGGATCGCCGAAAAGATGCCGCTGGCTACGTCCACCGAGTACGGCTCGTCCTTGTTCGCCGTTCACGTCCTCAAGAAGAAGAACCAATCCCTCCGCACGGAAATCGACAACCACGAACAACGCATCCACGCCGTCTGCAACAACGGCCAGAAACTGATCAGCGAAGACCACGTCGACGCCGAAGAGTTCGAACGGTGCATCGAAGAGCTCCTGGACCACTGGCAAGCCTTGAAAGACGCGGTCGACGCCCGCCGCGCCAAGCTGCTCGTCTCCGAACGTGCCCAACAGTACCTGTTCGACGCAGCGGAGGCCGAGAGCTGGATGAGCGAACAAGAACTGTACATGATGGTCGAAGACCGCGGCAAGGATGAGATCTCCACCCAGAACTTGATGAAGAAGCACAGTTCGCTGGAAAACGCCGTCGACGACTATGCTGCCACCATCCGCCAGTTGGGCGAGACCGCCAAGCAACTCTTGGCGGAGGGCCACCCCGAAGCGGAGCAGATCGCGGTCCGCCAATCCCAGATCGACAAACTGTACGCAGGCTTGAAAGACTTGGCCGGCGAACGCCGGGCGCGTTTGGAGGAGGCGGTGCAACTGTTTATGTTGTCGCGCGAAGTGGACGACCTGCGACAATGGATTGCCGACCGCGAGTTGGTGGCCGGCTCGCACGAGCTGGGTCAAGATTACGATCACGTGACCCTCTTGTGGGAGAGGTTCAAGGAGTTTGCTCGCGACACCGAAACGATCGGTACCGAGCGCGTGGCCGCGGTGAACGAGATGGCGGACACGTTGATGGCCGCGCGTCACGGGGACGCCGCCGTCATGGCGGAGTGGAAAGACGATTTGAACGAGGCCTGGGCCGATTTGCTGGAATTGATCGACACCCGGACGCAGATGTTGGCCGCGTCGCGCGAATTGCACAAGTTCTTCCATGATTGTAAGGATGTGCTGGGACGCATTGTGGAGAAACAACACGCCATGTCGGACGAGCTGGGCCGCGACGCAGGATCCGTATCGGCCTTGCAGCGCAAACACGCCAACTTTTTGCAAGACTTGGCCACCTTACAGAGCCAGGTGCAACAAGTGCAGGAAGACGCTGCGCGCTTGGGAACAGCCTACGCCGGCGACAAAGCCAGGGAGATTACCGGCCGCGAAGCCGAGGTGGTGCAAGCGTGGTTGGCCCTGCAAGGCTTGTGCGAAGAAAGGAAGAACAAACTCACCGATACGGGAGATTTGTTCCGGTTCTTCGCCATGGTCCGCACACTGCTCCTTTGGATGGACGACCTCATCCGGCAGATGAACACGTCTGAGAAGCCAAGGTTGGTCAATTCGTTACCGGCATTTCCTCTCGTTCATTCTTTTGCCGCTAGAGGGTTATCTAGTGGAGCAAACTTAGATTTAGATTAGAATTAGTAAATCATAGATGATCACAGGGGATACAGTAAGCTCTCGCTATAACGAACTGGCTAGGGGACTGAAAAATAATTCAGTAAATCCGAAGTTCCGTTATATCCGAAATATAGCCTATCTGATGTTCGGTATGTCCGATGTTCACTGTAACGAAAGGTCCAAGTTCTTTGTATCGGAAGCTCACTATACCCGAAGTTTAGTGTAACCGAAGTTATATTCGATGTCTGGTAGCGGAATTCAATATAGCGAAAGCTCACTTTAACCAAAGTTCGTTATATCCCAAATGTGTGCTTTGACCGTAGCTCATTGCGTGGTAAGCACACTATACCCCAGTTATAGAATAATCGAAGTTAGTTATATCCGAAGTTTATTTATCGAAAGTTCATTTCCGAAATTCATGTCTGGATATATCTGAAGTTCATTATATCCGAAGTTTAATATATCCGGTGTAGCGAACGTATCGGTTTCCTCCGTAATATTTTAAATTTCGTTTTAACTGGGGTTCATTGTAGCGAAAATTTACTATTTAGTGGGACGTTTTCAACCCTGGATTTCACAATTGAAACGTTTTCCTTTTGCGAATAGAGGTTTGTGTAATTAATGAGTCTTTTCTGTATTAGGGATGTTAGTGGTGTGGAATTGTTGATGAACAACCACCAAAGCTTGAAGGCAGAAATTGACGCCCGGGGCGAGAACTTCTCCGCTTGCATTGCGTTAGGCAAAGAACTCCTGTCGCGTAGTCATTACGCCTCCGCGGAAATTAAAGAAAAATTGGTAGCCCTGACCAACCAGCGCAACTCAATGTTGCACCGATGGGAAGAACGTTGGGAGCACTTGCAGCTCATTTTGGAAGTCTACCAATTTGCTCGCGATGCCGCTGTCGCGGAAGCGTGGTTAATTGCCCAGGAACCATACCTGTTGTCACAAGAGTTAGGAGTAAGTAGTTGTCACTGCTAATTAACATAGGTGCAGTGCTATCAAAATTCCTTGTTGCATTAACCTTATTGAAAGCAGAGAAAATGGAAAGGAATAACTTTTGCTAATCCTACATTTTTGTTCATTTAGCATACAATTGATGAAGTCGAAAATCTCATTAAGAAGCACGAAGCCTTTGAGAAATCTGCCGCTGCCCAGGAAGAACGTTTCGCAGCTTTGGAACGTCTCACAACGGTAAAACATGCATTTCTGTTTGCCGTACGGCATTTTTACCTTCTTTGTGGACAAGGAAGCAATTTTTTGTGTAGTAGTATATTTTTGCATCGAGACATTGTCGCTTTTCTCCGGGATGGGATGTAGTATCGTAGTCGGGGGGTGTATCAGAAAGTTTTTTTGTTTTGCTTTTTCTTTGAAAACAAAAAACTATTCTTTCTTTGGGCTTGAGGGTTTATTTTTCTTTTTTTGGTTTTCTTTAATGTATTGTAATGTACACTTGACACACTTTTCGCTCTTCAGTTGGAATTGCGAGAGCAAGAGAAGCACTTATTGGGCTCTGACGAAGACCATTACGCAATGACGGCAGAGGTAACGCACTGTCGTGTGTGACCATGCCCCAAGAACTTCTTTTTTAACCGTTTCTTCCAGTATTAATTTTAAATTCTCTAACTATGGGTGTTTGGTTGCTTTATGTTGTTTGGATATTCGTAATTTGCATGACGGCATTGGATTTTGGGGATTTTTTTTTTAGTTTGAGCTACGACAGTTGCATGCCGGTAGCGACAATAGATACCTGACCGCAGGTGCGTCCATGGAAGGACTGTCCGTGACACCCAAGTCCCCTTGCTCACCTAACGTTTCCTCCGATTCCCATCCGTCCTCCTCCTCGTCCTCGAGATCCAATTCGCCCACTTTGCCCTTGTCACCCACTTCAGCTTGTTCTTCACCCGAGTTTCAGCTGGAAGCGTGCCGCCATTGGTTGCGCTTCCAGAACGTGGTGTCCAATCAAGCTTCGCCCCATGTGGGTTATAAGCGTAGTTCTATGATCGAAATGCCCCTTTCCCCTACTTTACCCCCTATCTATGAATCTGAACCTTCGACAAGTCCTTCGTCAGGCACGTCGTCGACTTGTTTTCCGTGGGATGTAGTCAAGGTGAAGGTAAACATAGCAGCAAATGAAGCTTTAAAATGAAAAGCTTGGCCTTGTGGCGGTTTGATGGACACTTTTGCTACTATTGTGCTACTTGGCTTCGCATCGGAGATGACAAATGAAAATTGACATTTTAATGACAGATGGTTTGTCACTTTTTTCTTGGCCTGAGCCGTCGTTTTTTTTTCTTCCAAACATGCTTGATGGCTTGAGCGTTGAGTGTTTAGGTAACTAATTGTTGTTTTCTTTGTGGTTTCTGTAGTACGAGTTGAAAGAAATGAAACGGCGTAGTGAAGAAGAAGAAAGAAGGCGACAAGAAGAGGAAGCTGCCGCTTTGGCCGAAGCCCAAGCTCAGTTGCAAGCCACACCAGAAGAACCTGTCACAGATCAGTACGTTATGATATCCATTTTATACAAAGATTACCCGAGGTTAAGCTCTGATCAGCGAAATTTATTCGTTTTTTGTTTCAGTTATTTCTTTTCAACTTTGAAAGTAAAATAGATTTTTCAAGGTTAACGCTAAGTAAACCCAGTGCTGAAGTTATCCCATAGCTGGTGCGTTCCGAGTCGTGGAAACTGTAAATGTTTTACCATTTACAGGTTATGCGTAAACAAGGGATGAACACAAGGGGCAAATTTGATGGGTAATTGGTAGGGTTACTCAGACGAAATCCTCTTGCGAGTCGTGGGATTGCATGTATCCACCATTTGCCCCGGATCGAGTGTGAACGAGGGCAAATGTCGTGGATAGTTCCGGAAATTGAAAAAGTTTACTGCAGGAACTTCAAAGGGTAAACTTATCTAGGTTAAAACCAGTTACGAATCCCTTACTCTGTTATTAAGGGTCACAGCAAAGCAAATTATGCAACAAGTTCAGAAATATACATTATCGTCAATAGGCTATGCCTACGATAGTTACTAATAATAATAAAAAAAGGGTCACAGAATTCCGTGGTTGAGATTCAAAGAACTCTATGATTAAGATTCAAAGGATTCATTCATTCTAGCCTATGATTAGTTGAATTCTTCCGAGGTGAAGCAAGTTGTGTGAAGTAGGAATTTGTAATGTAACTTTGTAGGTTAAGCCAAGCTAAACCATGTAAAGCATTAAAAGATTGGAAATTCAACTTCGTTTCCCAGATCAAAATAGTAATGCCAAAAAAGTTCAGGAGCTAGGATAGATTCGCGAGTCTTAACCTGGCAAGTTAACGTGTTGTTATAAACAGCGTAGTTTACGTACAGAGTTAGGTGTTTGTTCGTGTTATTCGGAGGAAAATTACCATCTTTTTTATGTTTTGTCTCATAGAATGGACGGTGATATGTCGCCACAATCGGAACCCCATTCGTCGAGTGCTGAACGCGACCCCACCACTTCGGAAAGTCAAGAAGGTAAGCTACACGAAATTGTCTTCGTGTTTAGATTGAAAGTGGTATAGTGGTATACTAATTTTTGAGGAAGTCTGAGCAAAGCCTCCAGTTTCCTTCGGTCTTGTATTGAGTGAGTGAGGATACTTTGATTATTAATGCGGGCGTAAAATAACTGAGATGGGCATGTCGTGAGGGTGAATTCGAGATGATGCATGATTAACTCGGAATCTTTTGAATTTCTCCTCTTTCTGCCTTCCTTTCCCCTGCCTTCGCGATTCTCAGCGTCGCAGATATCCAAAGGACGTGGCTCGCCTCGCATGGCCACGCCCTCCAAACAACCTACTGAAGGTACATTTCATTTGCATTTTGTCATGTCTTTTTTTCCTTTTTTTCGGTAAAACTATCTAAAAAAAACGGGGAAATGTGGGTTACATGATCAAAGGTAAGAAATTTTGCTGCGCATGTTTATTTTCTTTGTGTTTCTTTTCTCTTTTTTGCGTTCTGTTTCTTGCATACGCATGGTTCCCAACCATTGGAACAATGTTTAGTTGAGACTACTAGAGCATCTTCGACTACTTCTTCCCCGGTTTCGCCCAGCAGTCCAGTGACTTTGCGACAAGGGGCAGGTAGTTTGACATCTTCCTTCTTTTTAGTTTTGAACGTACGAGAAAAAACTTTGTTTCGTAGTGTCTGCTTGTCTTGCGCATGTCATGTTTAGCGTTGTCTAAAATTCCTCATTTTGTCTTCTTTTCCGTGTTGTCCTGCTGGGCCTCGCTTGTTGCCGTAATCTTTTTGCTTGTTGTGTGATCGTCCAACTTTTGATTGGGTTCGTCAAGTGTCTGGAGGTACGCCCGTTAGCACGCCCCGCCCAGTGACAGCTTCGTCCACGGGCGGTAAGAGAGCGGCACGCTCGCGCTCGAAATCACCTTTCCGTTCCTTCCGTTGGAAGAAAACTAAGAACCCCGAAGCCTCCCCGGCTGTCGGTTACCATTCTGACGACGAAGGCAATTTGTCGCGCGCAGATTCAGGTAGTTTTCGGTAGAAGTCGTATTTTACCTCGCACTCCGCCCCCCTTATGCACTTAACGATGGGCACAACGCAGGTGGTGGTTCGGACTTGGAACTCGCTTTTTTACCTTTTGAGTGTGTGCTTTGTGTAACCCCTGTGTAATCGGTACATTTTTGTATTATGTCGTAGAACGCCAAGGATCCGAAGCTGGCTTGGATGACGCTGCCGAAGGATTCCTCCAGAGGAAGCACGAATGGGAATCGACCACCAAGAAAGCCTCCAATAGGTAAGATTCCGCAATCTTTATGTCGCAAACTTTAACATTAAAAGACAAAGAAAAGGAGGTCTCCATTAAATAGTTAATTTATATGTGAAAATGAGAATTTAGGCAAGGAAGGAGACATTTAAAAAATTATATTTTGTACAGGTCTTGGGAGAAGGTGTACTCTGTCTTGCGTGCTGGTGCAGTACTGAGCGTTTATAAGGATTCCAAGACAGCAAGAGCTACACCAGACGTCACACACCGCAACGAAGCGCCCTTACCGCTCGTTAATGCCACCGTGGAAGTCGCCGCTGATTACACAAAGAAGAAGCACGTGTTTCGTTTGAAGTTGGCCCAAGGAGGCGAATATTTGTTCCAAGCTAAAGACGATGAAGAAATGAACACGTGGGTTGTCAGGATCCAGGCGGCGTTGAACAGCCTGGAGGAAGGAGCTGGTCCAGCAAGGTAAACTGAAGCATTCAAAAGTTTTGGTAAGTTTTTAACGTGTTTTTGTTTGATAATCATAGGGCACAGACACTTCCGGCGCCTCCTGCATCAAAAGATGAACCTAAGAAGAGAGGCTTCTTCACGTTGAAAAAGAAATAAACACAATGTAACACTTTTAAATAGAGCAACAAAGCTAAATTGGCGTGGGGGAAAATTAACAAGAGGAGCAGTCGAACCTATTACTACAGAAAAAAAAACACTTAGTACCGGATCTTTTACATTCGTGTCTTTTGTGCTGGTATTGGAAAACTTTTTTTTAGTCAAGTGACAGCAGCTGATGACATCTATTTGACGGCTTCCTCGGTGTTCGTTCACTGCCATGAGAACATTTCTTTCGAAATACCAATACTTTGTTACTATCCTTTTTCCTTTTCCTTCTTGGGGTTGTGTAACTTGGCCATTTTAGCTCCTTTTTTTAAAAAAGTAATAATCCACCCGTGGACATTGACCGGCAGCTTAAAGCAAAATGCTGCGTCGATGTTTGTCGCCCTTTTTTCAGTCGCACATGCCAATTATTTTTTTCCTTTACCTTTTTTAAGATAAATAAAAGATTTACGATCTTGTAACCTTGGTAGGCTAGATGAGTTCGAGAAGCTAAAAAAAGGAAAGATGGGTTGACTGGTGCATCTTTCTTTGCTTTAGTCCCTTGTATGAAAGTCGCCTCATCCACTTCAGATTTCTTGCGTTTTTATATTTAAATGTATTGCTCCCTTCCCGTTGCCCTACTCTTTAGCCCCATATAATAATAATAATTTCACCAGCTTCTATTTGACCAAGCTTTAGCTGGGGTTTGGGTCACCTGAAAATGAAAGTGTGAAGGTACATTGGTTTACCGGAAAACAAGCAAAAGAAGGTTAGAAACAGAGCAAAGTAAAGAGGGTGTGTAATGTTACCATACTGTATATGTTATAAAGGTATGGTGATGTCGCTTTTAAGAAGTTTAGGTTTCCTTTATTTAGCGATAAAAAGGGCGGAAAAGAAATGAGCTGGACTATATGTAGAATTAAAAGAAAAATGGTTGTTGTAGGCTTGAGTGTTTTCTTCTTTATTTTTTGTCTTTGGCCGTGCTTTTACCCTAAATACAAGATTTTCCATCCCAATGTGTACTGTTATTGTTATTCGGAGCAATAAAACTGACCACGACATGAAAATACGTGGTCTGTCTTTAAAATACGAAGAATGTGGTCATAAAAACTTTATTTGTCAAAATTCAAGCAAGTCAATTTTTTCTCTTTCAAAGTATTCCGCCCTTGTTAAAATGCACTTGTCCCCGGACCTCACGATCGCAAGCTTATCGCCTTAGACCGCTTAACCATTTCATACTCAGTTCTTTCGTAGAACTTTAAACATAAATCTTTTCATAGTTTTGACTCAACTGGCCACCTTTTTTTAGCTGGGCAAGTCCTGAAGGACTGCCCAGCTTTTACTATCGGTTGATGGTGCTAAACCTCACGTGCCAGTTTAGCTTGGGGGTGTGCATTACTTGTGTAGGTTTCTGGGGTGGTAACTGGGGGAGGGGTATAAGGGAAGTTTGCTAGCGGCAATTTCCTTGACACGGTTGGGCTAGGTGCGAAAGAATTCTGCTGGGAAGTAATGGGAGCATGGCTGGGCCAAGTGCCGAAATGATCCTGCCGTGGGTATAGGAAGAACGTTGGCACGGTATGGCACAGGCCAAGAAGATCAGGTGAGAGCGGTGCATTGTTCGGGTACGGGAAGGAACGACCCATTCCTAGTACTGTATATACACTTACAAGTAATTTTGTGTCAGATCGTTTTGACCCTATCCCGAAAAAAAAATTAACTACGGCGTGATTGTAGCTCTTTGGCTGTAAGGGTTCTATACAAGCAGATTTAACACACTGGATACTGGAGCGATTAAACTTACGCTGAATGTCTCACTGAAATTTAAAAGGCGTTAGCTTATAGCGCTTGTGTCGGCATGATTTATATACAAGTCTTCGAAATCTATCTGTAAGAGTGAGTTGGCCAAGCAGTCTAACGGGTAACGCCGAGATCGTGAGGTCGCAAGTTCGATCCCCGTTATATCCTGGTTATTTTGTATGAGAAAACTCCAAGGTATATTTCTTTACTCCTCCATCCTTCCCTATCCGAGTTCCTTCCTGGCTCGATTCCTATCTATCGTGCTTACACCTATCCAGTATGGAGTACCTAGTGGTTCGGGAAACCGAACCGCGTGGGAAACAGAAGGATAGCAGCGAGCACGAGGGATAGGGAACAGCTAGGGAGGAGCAAGGACGGGAAGGAAGGCGGAGCTCCAGTTTTTCACGATTTCTGAAGGGAAATCCCTTTGCTCAACATTGTTTCTTATGGAAAATAACCCGGAAAAAGCCTTCCCAGCTTGAAAACGTGACCACGCCTATTTTTTCGAATTTCCACCAATGGGAAGACAGGATTTTTGGAAGGAGGTCGCTATTTTTGCGGGAAATTAAAAAATACGATTTGTTGGGGTGGAAATGTATTGAAAAATACCACAAAATACAGCAAAAATAGGTTTCTAAAAATCAGGATTTTGCGTACAATTTTCCGAGGTTTAGCAAAAGTATTTTCGGAGGTGTTTCGTGTTCAATTAACGCAGATTCTGGACAGAACGCTTAAAAAATGAAACAAAAAATAGGAGAAAAACCTTTAACTAAAACTTGGGACAGTAATGATGCTAACGCTTAACACAGTAATCTTCGGATCCAAATTGGCGCTCTGAATAACAAAAGACAGAAACAAGGTACAAAAGAATTGAAAGAATGTAAAAAAATATGCTAATCCAGCGAGATATTAAAAGCTACACGACGGGAAGTACGAGGAATACATACACTTTAGTCATATATATGATTTCGGTATACTGCCCTCTATAGATCAGTTAAGAGGTAAACGCTAACACTAAAATCTGTCAATTTAAATCGCTGTCCTTTACGTAAAAACAGAACAAAAATACCGGTAACTAATAAGCTGATACAACCTATTTGGTTTCACGACAGAACCGACGAAACGAAGAATGAAAAACTTGAAGATAAAAGGAAAAAAAATGACTCAAGTTTAGAAACAAATTTAACTGTCTACCAACATACGAAAATACAAGTCGAGAATGACTAACTCGCAGATTCACTCGAAGAAAAACATCAGCCTTCTTTCGTCAAACGAGGTAAGGGACGACGTGAGATTTACCAACTGGTCAACGCTGTTCAAACGCAGGCTTTCACTTTCTGAAAACAAACAATCATAGTTTTCACTAGTATAATACAAAAATCTAAATTTTAATTGGGTTACCTAAATGAAAGCCGAGACATATTGTTAACAGTATTTGTAAACCATCACGGGAACCTAAGCACACAAATCTTGAGTGAAGTTCCTCGAGATTTGCTGATATTTTGCATGAAGATATTTTGCACGAGGGCACATCGAAGAACACATGTTAACGAATAATGTAGTCCAAATCTGCAAGACAGATAATAAAATTAGCATCTTATCACTGTGTGATTCTGTGTTACCATTAGTACACAAAATAAACTCCACTCACACCTTCACTGGGTCGACAACTTCCGACACGTGATATACTGCCACTGATGTGCTCATTTGTCATTCAAAATCCAACGGTACCAATAAACTTGGACGTCACTACCACAAAATGGCTGTTGTTCTTAATTTCGACTAAGCGGTTGGAGTTAACAATCCTAAGCACACAAGAGAACGAAAACAAAAACCATTCAGAATAAACATTTCCTTAAGTATCTAGCAGAACGACTAGTAAAACGTCGTATTCTCTTAAAACACGAGAAAAAATGTCACCAAACTCACTCAAAAATGCTCAACCGGCCTTGTCGATTTGCGCAAAATAAACCCGCAAACGTAGGGTAACATCACTGGCCAACACATTGACGTCACGAGCTTTTGTTCGACTCATTTGCCAAAGAACATTCTTCACACAAGGCAAACACAAAAACACCCAGGAACTAAGTTGTCAAATCTGATAATTAAATTCTACAAATAAACTATAAACCTGCACTCACAAATTAAATGACAGGCCGAGTTCCCTTCGTCACATTTCAGAGTTAGCCAACCGAAGCAGTCAAGACTGTTACTTTCCACGCTGTCGCTCTCAGATGTTCCACGACCAGCGTACTTGGCACTTGGATAAAAGTGGACCACCATTACAAATTTTGTCCTCATGACCACGCCAATGTCACCTTGACCTGAGAACAAACGCTTTACTAAAACGATTCGAAAAGGAAATTAAGAAAGACAAACCCTCACTTACATAAGTCACACAGAAGTATTTTGGGAAACACCTGAAACTCGATCAGATCCAGACCAGAGCTGCCAATCAAACAAAAGCCTTTCGGCATATTTGCAAGGTAACGCTCTAGTCAAAAGCTTACGGTGTAATGAAATCGGGGAAATCTGCTCTTCACAAGTCTCAATGCACCGCCTATAACAGAGTAAGTTTACTCCCGACAAGAAAAAAATCAACAATGCAACTAAATTGCACCTCGCTTGATTACGTTGTTACATAGAAGAGCATACGTCTCGCCAGCACTATCACAAATATTCATGTTCATTTCAAAACACTGCCACTCAAACACATAGTCACGTCCAACCTCTCCAAGGGCACATGGGCGACTAAATATCCGAAGACCGAAAACACGCATCGCAGCACACCAAGCGGCCATTACATATAGCGCGCGAAATTCGAACATTACTTCTTTCACTACCGGTGAGACTGCTTCATCTGAAACTGAAACACAGTTTCTTATGGAAAATAATCCCGAAAACGGCTTTCCAGCTCGGAAACCCAAGCACGCCTATTTTTCTGCCCAATAGCCAATCAAATTCCAAGGCCCAGCCCTCAAATATTGAGAGCGTTTTTTTAAAAAATCAAGGATTATTTGAGGTACAAATCGTGTTTCCCCAGAATTCTCAAACAGGGTGTCAGAAATACGAGGGAAAACGGAAAAAAATCTCACACCACAGAACTTCTTTTCCTGTCCAAATTTAAGTAGTCCGATCAAGTTTCCGGATTACGGGCCGTTTAACTCAATCTCGATCCAAAAGTGCCAAGTGAACAGCATTCAGTCGACGGATCAAATGGGAAATAAGCCAGAAAATGGCTAACCAACTCCGTAAAATAGGCAAAATCCCTCCGTAGCTTCTCGCTTTGTATAAGCAGTAAATTTCCTCACCTTCCTTAAAATTACCAACGGCAGCTTTGGCCTGAAACACATGGAGACGCACACAATTGATTCATTTGCATGCTGCAACCCAACGTCTTCAAGGGCAATGAACTTACCTGTCCCAAGTTAAAATTGAGAGTATCGTCGCTCGCGATATAAGAGCGTACGGAACTCAGGTACAGTAAGACATCATCGAACTGTTTCATAAGGAAAAAGCAGGACGCCATAGGCGGAGGAGCAGCACTTGCGGCATTGGCCCGTTCTTGACTCGGCGTGTACTTTCTCTGAAGCGAAAGGCAGCTCTGGTCCTGAACTCTTGGCCAACGGAGGCTTTTCTTGCAATTTAGGCTTTTCCTGCTGCTCACCGCGGTTCGCTTAAAGGCAGCCAATGAACCAGTCAGAACAGTTTTGCCTTTGGAATCAGTTACTCGAGCGCATGGACAAGCGGCGATCCTGGGAATCTTCTCCAGCCGGTGGGGCCACATCGGGTTACTCTTCACTCTTCGAAGTCGCACTGCAACAAACGAACATTCATGTTATTATTGGCTATCTTGTATGCACCCAGGTAAATTTACCCGCTTCCTCCTATTGGTCACAATGCCATGTGTCTCCATTCCGCTTTAGGCGCTTCTTTCTTTTTTCCTTAGCGGCGCAGGTGCTTGCAGTTGATCAAAGGACTGCGTCATAGGAGCGGGGACCATACCGGGTGGTGGGATACGTTTTCGTGGTTCTGCGCTTCTGAGTTCGAGACGAACATGTCCGAAAACTGATGAGTGGCTTGCGGCGGTGCCCCATAACCACCTTCCACCTGTGGAAAATCTTCACTGATATTAAGGCGAATATGGGCTGGCCTAAATCTGGGCTGGCCTAATAAATTATATTACATATAATTTCACTTCTTTCTTTACGTTCTTTAATTTTTACGTATTTTTTTAGCTATTTGTATGTTTCTTTTCGCTACTAGAATTTCAAGAATATAAATAACAGAATATATAACCATTGTGAAAAGCCCCTACTCACAAATATTTATGTTTTTACGTATTTTTCATTATTTTATTTATCTTTGTTTTTCCGCTACCAGAATTTCCAGAATACAAATAACAGAATTTATTCTGTTATTTATTAGCGAATGTTCACACGTAATTTTATGTTCTAATTATTTTATTTAGTTTTGTTTTTTCGCTACTAGAATTTCATGAATATAAATAAGAGAATGAATATAACCATTGCGAAAAGCCCCTACTCACAAAATGCATTTACAAAAATTTCAAGCCAGCAAAGAGCGGATGCTCACGCTGGTGAAAAAATAAAAAAGAATAAATAACATTATTTCAAATCTCTAGAAATAATAAAATTCTACTGTAAAATATACAACATTAATTAATTATATCTTTACTACACAAAATTTCGTTTTTTTTCTTTTATTGTTTTTTTATTGTTTTTTTTCGTTTTTATTTGTTTCTTTTTTGGGTTTTTTGATTTTGTTTTTTTTTTCGTTTTTATTTGTTTCTTTTTTGGGTTTTTTATTTTTTTTCTTTGCTTTTTTGTATTCGTACTACGTTCTTATTTTTTTTCTGAAAGATCGCTGCACTGCTGATTGAGAAAAAAATAAGTCCCAATGGAAACGAAATCAAGGGATTGTTTCTTTTTCTGTGTACGAAATGGAGGGGGTGGGGACAAGGGAGACGGCTCCCCTTCCTTTCCTATCCCTGGGAGCAGGGTGAGAAATACGCCTCTCCCTATCCTCCCCAAGTACCACCAGATTTTGTCAAAGAAATTAAATTTTGTCAGATGAAATTCAAATTTTGCAAAAATTCCATAACGTTTTGAGCTTGAATTTTGAGCAAAGCCTTTTCGCACTTACAATTTTGTACTCAATTTTACCTTGGTTGGTTGAATCGAACTACTTTATTCGAAAATAACTAACAATACCGAAAAACAAGAAAAGCTGCTCCGATTATCCGCTCCCGGTGATTCTTCTCGAAGGTTTGCATGCTGCTCCACATTATCGGATCTAAAATCGTTGAAAAATAGCAAAGGAAAAATTAGAGTTACGAAATTCTACATAATAGATAATGAATAGCAAATATATATTTTTTTCCCGTTAGGTATTTCCCTTTATCCAGGGCCAATCCATCAATGTATTCCATCAATCCATCAATCCATCAACGCCCATGCTGACGACTTCATTTATTTAATAGCAAAGGAGCCTATACATAATAATTCTCTACGTATTGTACATACTACACACGGCTTATTTCAAACGGCGTTTAAATTATTAGTTGCTTTCGACATTAAGCAATAACTTCGTTAATCCAGTCAAGGTACTCCGTTACTCTTGTATACACACCAGGACTGTTCTGGCGGCCACAACCGATACCGAATGAAACTGTACCAATCACAAGCCAGCGTCCATTCTTCCGAACAACTAAAGGACTTCCGGTGTCACCCTGTGAATTACTCAGCAATAGTTGAATACTTTCAACTGATTGTTAACAAATGAAAATCTTACTATGCAAGCGTCTTGTTGGCCATCGGGGCGTCCCGCGCAGACTAAAATTTTTGGAATCTTTACATCATGCCCTCCAGTTTTAAACATAGCCTCACAATCAGAGTTGCTAAGAACAGGAACTTGCGCTTTTTGCAACTTCGCAGAATTTGTGCCGTCTAAAGAAAGCTCCGTTAAGGAAAATCCGATTTCTAACAATAACACATACTTTCAGAAGTCCATCCCCATCCAGTAACTGTTGCTAATTCCCCAGTGAAATCTTCGGTAGCTTCGGGGAGACAGACAGGTAAAATATTCGCTTGGAAAGTGATGGGTTCCGAAAACTGCAGCAACACCAAGTCATTTTCAAGACTCTTTTCAACACGCAGGGGATGACTGACAACGCGTCCAATCTTTCGCTCTTTGTACGGATAAGCTTCCTTCTCCGTGGCCAGATCGTTCTCTCCGAAACGCAACAGTAAATCATCCAAAGTAACACTATCCGTAGAAATATTAATGGGAGATTTGATAAAGCTTTATCATACTTTTTAAGGCAATGCTGAGATGTTAAAGCCCAGTTTTGATTCAACAGAACTGCACCACATGTGGACGTAAAGTTGGAGTTTCTCCACATGCCCAACGCAACCTACGGAGCAAAATTTTTCCGATCAGAAAGACGCCCATTATTCTACTGAGTATAAAGGCAAAAACTACCTGCCAAGGAAATTCGCCAATCTGTGCGTCGCTTCCTCCAATAACTCTCTTCACTCGTGTAATAGGAACTCCACAAGCTGACGGAAAACAGTACAAGATTATAGAAAACGTTAGTTTATCCAGTTTTGATTAGCTGTTTTACCTACATTAGCTTCATGTGTACAAGTAATATTTTCCTAATTTCGTTACATTTAAGTAAATTTTAGCTGAAAACTTTTTATCGATTCACGTTACTAATTTCAAAAATCTCGATATGATAAACGAATATGTACAGCAGCTATCTTCTTTAATGTTGTCCCGCTGAACCAACTTACCGGGAACGTTAGGATTGGCAGAAAATACTGGCGACGCCCAACACGCCACGGTCACGATGGTCACTGCGGAGAGGATCTTCATGTTCTAAATGATCGAAAGAAAAAAAGAAAAGTAAGAAAAATTCCGCACTAATAAATTCTAAAGGATTTTTTACGTTTTACACTTATAGAATTTACCTGTAATTAAGTGCGAAAACGTACTCACCTGCACTTCTATTGTACTCGGAGATTTGCGAGTCTCGATCTCTCGAGAATTTCTGGCGAAACTGTTTTGTCGAGCTCTCTTTATATAGGGAGGTTTTTACTTCTTTTCGTTAGCCGTGAAGTGTTCTTTATCTCTATGCGTTCGTTTGTTCAAAAAAGTTATCCAGGACAATGACTTGAAAAAACGCTTCTGGAAACCGGTTGAAGCGTGTTTTCCCGAACTGATTTTAACTCTTTTAGCTTAGCTAAAAAAATACCATATTTACGTACCAAATGAGAAAAGAGGGAACGTAGAAATAATAGCCTACCTAACGGTGCATTTTTATGGAGAGAACTTTATTTGAATGGCCTGATTCTATCGTGGACTCGGAGTAGTCCATTTTCTTCCCATGAATATGCATTGCCGAGTCGTACGACTCGACGCGCGAGTGCTTTGCGCAAAGTTCGATGGTGACTTGCAGGTTATGGGGTACGTTTACTTATTTTACTTTCTTTTTGTTTAAAGAAATAGGGAAGAAACATTCTGGAACTTTCTGAGAGAACTATAACGTACTAAATACCAACAGGATAGCTATGTTTCATTTAAGTCAAAAGCCTATCTATTAAATAAAAAGGGTGAAAACACACCATTTCCTGCAAATTCAACTACATTTAGCTGTGATTATAGAGACGTCCATAACTGCAAAACGCACTTTTTCATCACACAATGTCGTAAATCATAAGTTAAACAATTTAATGTAACAATCTAATGTAACGTTAAATAATCTGATGTAATAAATAACTAGACAGTCATGAAGTCATGAAAACACCATGAAACCAAAACCTTTGAAATGTACCCGCTATACAGAGTACAGCAAGTACCGACTGATTATTAAATGGTGCCCTTTTCGTAAACTTTGTGCACGTGAAGCTGCCATATAAGGACACCTATAATGCTTTTCTTCTTCCTTTCAGTAAATAAGCGAAACGATGAAAGAATAAAAGACGCCACTCAAAACCCATCATGGCGGCATTCAATTGGCAAGGATGGCGGCACTGGAGACTTGACTACTCCTATACCGAGTAAAGGGATTGTTAAATTCAAAAAACATCGTTGAATAAATGCAGTACTCATTTTCACAAATACGTATTTTCTGTTACAAAGCTCTTACACAGTGTTTTTGTGTATCTGAAGCATGTAATGAGCAAACGACAAAAAATGGATAGATTTGCTTGGACGGAATTGCAGTAACATTCACCTTAACCTTTTGTTTTTGCATCTGAACTATCATGTAGTTTTACTGTAAGGTTGCAAAAGTGGTCTCCGCGGCATCAAGGTGTGACTACAATGCTGACTCACCCTTCTTTTAATTGCTTTCCTTCTTTTTATAAATAGCTTTTACTTTTTGTGAACATGACCTGTAGACAACTTTGCAAGCCAGTTCTCAAAGCAACGCCACAATTAGACATGGGAGAGGTTAAATATTAAGACGATTTTCTCGCGCCCAGTTCTTGATAATTCTTAAAATTTGTTCACTCTGTGGATTGGGAACGCCTCGTAGCAGCTGAACGATTTCTATCAGCGACTCCCTGTGTATAAGAGTGTCAATCAACAGTCAACGTCCTTGTTTCAAAATTTTACTTGGGTTCTCTTCCGGCAATAACCATCTGGAATGCTCCAACGCAAGCTCCTCGCTTTCCTTCCCAAAACTCGGGGTTTGTTCCGTCCAATCTTTCGAGATTGTCAAAGGCTCTCGCTGCAACGACAAACTGCCCAGTGCGATAGCAATCATTCGCAATAATGTGTAATAAATGGAAGGACTCGGATGAAGTTTCCAGCCTTGTGTAAATATCCCAAGCTAATTTCGCTCTTCTGTTCATGATATCTAAAAATCAAAGTTCACAATACATAAAAGTTAATAAATAAAAATAAAAATTGTATAACAATGTAAAGGTCATCTATGTTTATAACTGAAATATTTATCGCTTACAGCATCGAGATAGGCAGGTAAAATAGGCAAAATCACTCCGTAGCTTCTCGCTTTGTATAAGCAGTAAAATTTCCTCAGCTTCCTTAAAATTGCCCACGGCAGCTTTGGCCTGAAACACATGGAGACGCACTCAATTGATTCATTTGCATGCTGCAACCCAACGTCTTCAAGGGCAATGAACTTACCTGTCCCAAGTTAAAATTGAAAGTATCGTCGCTCGCGAAGTAAGAACGCACGGAACTCAGGTACAGTAAAACATCATCGAACTGTTTCATAAGGAAAAAGCAGGACGCCATACACTGACGGCCAGGAATGGTATCACACTCCGAAGCACTTCCGCCCACAAGCTGAAAGTACTGCTGAGCTACCGCTAACAGTTCACGCTACACACATTTAGAGTATTAAAAATAAGTTACGCTTTCAAAATATTTACAGATCCAGTTTCTTGGCCAAGAGCCGCATTGACTATGCCTTTCAGTATGTACTCTTGCGGGACGGTGGGTTCTACTTCCTTTATCAGTCGATAAGCTTCGGTCAACTGATCCTGCACAGACAATTAAGTTAGATAGATTAATACAAACATAATAGCAAAATCTTGCATGGCTTACTTGACGCAAGTAATAAATAACCAAGTTCAGTCTAGCTTCCGGAACAACGTCGACTAACGGAGGTAAGACTTGAAGAGCTCCTTCTCCACCACGGAATACTACCAAGTTATGCTTCACAAGTTCCCCACCGAATAAAGACGGACCGGACACAGAATCCTAAAGGGGTTTTTAATACATAAATAAAATAATAAGTGTAAAGAACCAAAAAAAGTTGTAAATGAATTAAAGAACAGAAAATCAAACAAATAAAAATAAATATGACGTTTAAATTACTGTTAACGGACGAAGTTCATTCTCGGCAGCTTTGCCGTTAAACAAGCGGAAGTGATTACAAGCTTTCAGATTGACAGCGATAACTGAATCTGGGAAATGCTGCAGGTACATTTGCAGTACTTCTTGGGAAACATCATAGTAGTCTAGCTTGTAATAACACAAAGCGACGTACACATTCAGAGCCAGATAGTCCCTAAAAAAAGAAAAAAAGGACAAAAAATGTGAGATATCGCTCCACCTATTCCAAACACTACAAATTTTACATAATAAGAGACTGACACTACTTTACGAAAAAGTAAGAAATTTTATTCCATTTTCCTAATGTTGTATTTTCCTAGAATTCATATTATATTATTTTCCTATTACTTATTATTATATTATTGCATCTTATTTTATTGTATCTTCCAATTATTACTCAACAATACTGTAATTAAACTAATATTATTAATTTCCTATTGCATGCTTACCTGTTTTCTAAAAGAAGGCGTTTGTAAATGTCGATGGCTTCCTGGTAATGAGCTCGCAGGTAGTGAATTGAAGCCAATGACAGCTGATCTTCTGTGATATCTTGTAGCTGCTGATGGTACTCCATCAACTGGTTCTCATCCCCAAATTTGTGCGACAAATGGAATGACAATCGAACTTTCAGCTGGCTTTTTGGAGCCTTGTTTAAGGCCTTTACGGTTAATTAAACGGTAATTAAATTCAACCGAACAAGGAAGTCAAAAGATTTTTTTTACCTGCTGGGATTCAGTATACATCCCTAAGTAGAAATAACAGCAGGCAATGTTCACATACAGTTGCGGGTCGGAATCTTTCAGCTTGCTCGCCAAACCTTCGTACTCTAACAGAGCTCGCTTATAGTCTCCCAAATGAAAAGCACAGTAGGCCAGCCACATATCAGAATTGAGCGACTCGCTACTACTACTTCGTTCAAACTACATGAAATACACAACTATGTACTACAAATTCCATCGTGAAATACTTTAAATTAATTACCTCAAGTAAAGTCATTCCACCCATAAAGTCTTTGTTCTTAAGACAATCATCAAGTTTGGGTACTTGCTGCGCTGAAATATATGCAAGTGCTCCTTGGCCATTTACAGCAAACGCCGTAAAGCCTTTTCCGGCTGGCTTCGCTCGCGATAAAATCTAATTAGAGAGCTCTCGTTAAATAACGGTCTTCTTTACGCTTAGCTTCTGAGGTACTGATTCTCCTCATACTTTCACGCAAAGAAAAAATAGATAAATAATGTGAAACAATGATAAATAATGCCTTTTTATTCCATTTTTTTATGGTAGCAATTTTTTGTCTTTGACTGTACAGTGTATTCAAAGAAATTCTATCAAATTAAATAAGGTAGGATAAAGTAAGGAAGGCTCCCGCAAATTATGGAAAATAATGATTGAAGATAAACGAAGGAGTTAATGAAATAATGAAGGAGACAAACGAAGGAGTTAATGAAATTATAGAAGTTAACGAAGGACGTGCATGATGTCAGACCCGTTCTGTGTTATAAATGGGGAAAACAATTCAGCATGCTCTGCAAAAATGTGTGCGTTGTGAGTTTATATAAAATACTCAATGTTATTATACCATACTGACTAGAAGTTACGACTAGACAGCCGTGGCAGCTAAAAGAAACTGTTACGAGATCTTGTCACATTGCACATTCACATGGCAAGACCCGGTTTGTTATCCTGAGGTTTGTTGTGCTTACCGTTGTTATGTAGCAGTACTGTTCCAACCGAGTAACGAGCAAAGCTTAATCTAGGTAACAGCGCCGCCGTTTTCAAACTTAGGAACTAATGTTTGTTCTACCTACTCCTTACGCATACCCCTTCTTTCCCGTTTTGTTGACATTTCGGTCGCAAGGTATGTGAAGTGTCGTCAAGAAATCTGAATTTATCTTATTCATCCTTGAATTGTCCAGTTTACTTATAAAGGTAATTGGTTTTTAGTGTAAGTTTAAACATATTTTGCTTGTTTTTTGTAGGTCGTAAGCCTCTCGCGTACAGGCACCGCCGACCACTTCAACCATGGTAAGTGTTACCCAAAACAAGGCGCGTGCTATCCTTTACTAATGTTATGTTTTGTAGCCCAAGCAAATCATGGAAATCAAGGACTTCCTCCTGAAGGCAAGGAGGAAGGACGCCAAATCCGTCAAGATAAAGAAGAACGCCGAAAACACCAAATTCAAAGTACGCTGCTCCAGGTATCTCTATACCTTGGTCATCACCGACAAGGAAAAGGCTGAGAAATTGAAACAGTCGTTGCCCCCTGGTAAGTTTTACTTCTTATGATAGTTAATATTTATCCCTAACAATACGCAATTCCTTATTCCCAGGTCTCCAAGTCAAGGAACTCAAGTGAAGTTTTTGATCTTGTAACGCCGCCATCAATACATGATCGAAAACAATATACTGTGTCTGTTTTTTCGATTTACTTCTAACTGTGCTCATTAGAATATATATATCGCTGTCATCGAAAAAAGAAACAAAAATTTAGGACCATGAAACATTTAGGCAACCTGAAAATAGAAGATTACCTATAAGTTCCTAAAATACAATGGAGTATTGTACACATTGCGATTCAAGGCACCTATCTAAGGTAAATTTGGTCTAACAGAATTCTAGGGACACTAGATACAACGTCCCAAGGCATAAATGTAGCCTTATGTGACTGCGTGTCAGGGTTGAAGAATTTTTTCTTTCAGTAGTGCAATCATGAAACGGCTTCAAATTTATTAACCTAACGGATAAATACTGAATTTACATTGAAAACATTGAATTTTGTATTTGTGCGCATTGTATCAGTAGTTACATATTATGACCAAAATTATCGTAAAAACAGAAATTGTCGTATCCATTTTCAAGGTTTGCATTGCGAGTCGCTAGCTTTGCTGCAATTTCGTATTAATGACAGCATTAATCACCTTAAATGCTTTGATCCATGCTTGTTCCGCTTGAGAGCTGAGTCTTTTGCCGAGCTCTTTCTCCAGGAATACAATAAATACTTTCGCCAGTTCCTAGAATTATTACATTTTAATTCGGTAATCTACTAATATGCTTTCTCTTGTACCTCGAAGTGCTCAAGCTCACTTCCGCGTTTTCCGTGGCTTGTGCCAATTTTTTCTAAAAGCCCAGTGAGACATTCTAAATCTTCCAGGGAATCCACCAACGAATCAATGGCGAAGAGTACACTTTTCGCATGGGCTTGAAAGGCTCTGTTTTTGGGCAACTTTTCGAGTGGAACATCCGCAAATGATTCGAAGAAAAGTTGGTATTCCGGATGAGCTTCGAAGAGCCTGTCAATTTCAACCCAAACAATTAACGTTTCTTAGTTTTTTAAATTGCTCCGACGTACCTAAAATACAAATAGAAGCGATAGATTGCAACATATTCGCGCAATCTTACACCACAATATACTTACTCCAAAAATAGACGCATTCCAGCTCCTTTCGCATCTTGTTGTACGATGGCCCATGTTTCGCGAATTGCTGCCTTTTCGCTCGGTAAAAGTCCCACCGCATCAGGCGTCTCATCTTTCGGAACCGAACTACCCCACCAGTAGCTCGAAATAGAACTTGCGATTTGACCCATCTTCCAATACAAAAACAATGCCCTAAAGCTTCTTTGACGTCAAGGGAGATGAGTGCGACTCTCTTGGTAGATCTGCAACGACTGTAAAGAGACTGATAACTTGCACCGAATTTGTACATTTTTCAGCTACCCGCTTATTGCGACAAAGGTCTTTCGCCAGAACATGATTGGATTGCTATGGCAAGGTTCGTTAAGAAGAAACACCCCCAACCCTCCTGGTTACCTAGCATAACGTAATACTGGGTTTTCTGTGATTGTTTCTTCGCGTTTCATTACGCGTCTGTAATTTTGAAGCTAAACCGATGTTTAAAGAAAGATCAGTTCCCTTCTCAAAAGGAAGTGAGATTGTTTGCTTCCTAGAAAATACTACTTTTACCAGAACTTCCTGTCAACATGCACCAACGAAGGCGACTTTACATTTCTCCTGTTTCCAGTTCACATAAAGCATGGAAAGTTTTAATTTTTCTAGACCACCTGAGGGGAAAACGATAAAAAGACACGCAATCCCTTCGTGGTCAACCCCTCCCCCTTTCTAACTCCGTGTTCTTTTTGTGTGCATTTCTTGCATCACGTAGGCTTACGTGACTATAGATGAATCTAGAAACACTCAGCAACTATCTATTTACCAATCGTTTACAAGAACAAAGGTCACTATACCGTACCGTAAATCTCCACTTATCTGAACCCACAGAAGGGATTGAGATTTATACAGTGAGTGTATCTCATGCTGAATCAACGACGTTCACACGTATATTGCTCGGTCTAAAAACCCCATAGCAAACCAAAATACACACGTTCAAGATCCGTGTCCAACTATCTTGATATTTGTGTAACGAAGACTTGTAAAAACTATTGCGAACAAAGAGAAACGATGAAATGTGACCTAGATGTACTAGCTATGACGGAATAGCTAACCATAATATAACGCAGGCGTTCTATTGAAATACATGGTTCGACTACACGTTACGCGGTACCCGGCTTCGCTTACACGCGAGTCACCTGGACTTGTGTAACCCGTTCGAGCAATTCTCATTTTTCTCGTTTCATTTATACGGCTTCGCCTTTTACCGTTATCCTATGCGTACACCACTCAAATGGAAGTAGACTGCAAACATTTGTGACTGTTCGCCATGATATCTGATATTTAAAGTTCATCACTCGCATATGAAGTCAAAATTGCCCTGTTACAATTGTCCCTATTCTTCTTTAACCTACATCCTAATCACTAATTCAAGCATATTAATACTAGAAACATCTTGGAAAACCAATCACTGATTTTCCAGATCCAAGGATTACATACGCAACTGTTTTTGCGTCATTCTCTGGGTGCAACCCGCGGAACCTATTCCCTGTATTTCCATTTAGCCACCGTTCCCACACGGTGTGGCAACACACACACGGGGAATTTGATCTTGCCTTCACTTGCCTAACTTAAGAATTTACTACACTCTTAACTATTTTGAAACCAATAATTGCAACTTAATCAAATATTACTCGCCTTATATCTAATAAAGTTTTGATAGCTTTTCCCGCACATTTTGTAATGTACGATGACCTCGAATTTCCTTTTTACCTAGACTGCCTTTAATGCGTCAGGCTGCGACATTTAATGAATGATAACGAATCCGTGGACATTGTACTCTCTAGAACTGGAATAATAATTTTTTTTTCGGTTGATTGAATGGCTCACATACTACGGTTGATGTGCGACAAGGGGAAAAGGGTCGTTCAGTTGGGCATTCAAATCATAAACTCCGGAGGCTCGTCCTACCTTTTGTCCAATGAGAAACCGGGTTCCCAAGTGTAATCGGCTTGACCTTCAGACTGGGCGTTCAACTTGTTGCTTTCCCTCCCTTGTTTATCACAACAAGCGACGTATTTGGAGCCAAGAACCACAAACAACATTTTAAAAAAACGCATCACGCAGCCAGAGGAAAAACAGGTACTATTCTTATGTGAACACGTAGGCCACAACAGCGTTAGTCTTTGAGAATCCTTTCTTGTAGTTCCTACTCAACCTTACTCTCATCTTCTCATCTATTTTTACTGTGATTAGTAACTGCACAGTAAGTTTAACTCAATCCTCACGCTAGTTTCCACACGTATCAGTTAAACAGTTACGCAGTTAAAAATTACCTTAAAGTAAAGCACGCTTTTCGTTCTCTATTGTAGTCACGATGTCGTCCAGCCAAGCTATTGACACAAATTGTATGACTTTGACGCGTTTTGTTCTGGCCGAACAGAGAAAAGTTGCTAACGCTACGGGCGATCTAACTCTTTTGCTGAACAGCATCCAGTCAGCTGTAAAAGCCCTCAGTTCAGCTGTTCGCAAAGCCGGCATCGCCAAACTGTAACTATCTAAGCGATTTATCAGTCACTGGGTGTAAGAAAGGACGATAACTATCGTACTCGCTTTGCGTTAATCCCTAGATATGGCATCGCAGGTCAGGTCAATGTTCAAGGCGAAGAGGTGAAAAAGTTGGATGTCTTGGCCAATGAACTTTTCATCAACCTTCTCCGCTCATCGTACACGACTTGTCTCCTGGTTTCCGAGGAAGACGACACAGTCATTGAAGTCGAAACGGAAAAACAAGGCAAATACATCGTTTGCTTTGATCCTTTGGATGGGTCCTCCAACATTGATTGCCTCGTTTCCATTGGATCCATCTTTGCGATCTACCGGTAAGCAAGCTTTTCAACTCCGAAACGCTGCTATCATACGTATCTGTTAGCAAATCATCTGATGGAGCACCATCGGAAAAAGACGCCCTGAAACCCGGCAGGGAGCTTGTTGCAGCTGGCTATGCATTGTACGGCAGCGCAACAATGATGGTCCTTTCCACTGGCAATGGTGTCAACGGTTTCCTTTTGGATCCCGTAAGGATGTCATACGAAGCTAAGAACTATAATGCATTTTTTTTTTAGTCGATTGGTGAATTCCTCCTAACCGATTCGGATATGCGTGTCAAGCCACGTGGCAATATTTACAGTATCAACGAAGGGTACACCAACAGTTGGGATGATGCTATCAAAGAATATGTGGATTCCAAGAAAAATGTAACGAACGTGTGTCCAAAATCTTGCAAAGATTCATTGTTATTTCGTACTAGGCGGCTAAGCCGTACGGTTCGCGTTACGTCGGTTCTATGGTGGCGGACGTTCACCGCACGTTGAAATATGGAGGAATTTTTATGTACCCCGCAACAAAGGACGCACCCAAGGGCAAAGTAAGTAAACAAACACGGGTGTACTCTATGCATTCATTAAAAATGCCTCCTTCTCAGCTTCGCTTGCTGTACGAGTGCAACCCTATGGCATATATCATGGAACAAGCCGGAGGTTCAGCGTCCAACGGCCATATCCCTATCTTGGACATTCAACCCGAGAACATTCATCAACGCAGCCCCATCTTCTTGGGCTCTAAGGAAGACGTGGAGGACGTGCTGGCCATCATTCAGAAACACAAAGCTTAAATACGCTGGGAAAATTTAAATATTCATTCCGGAGCTGCTGCCGCCGTAGTCCATTCAGACAAGAAAAAAAAATATCAAAATACGTTGTAGCTCAAGAAGATTTTATGTTTTGTTGTTAAGGGGACCAAAGTGCTTCGCTTGAATGGTTAAAGGTTGCATACATTTTATGAAGTTTTCAAATAAAGGACATTTTTGATTGTGGCCGAAATGGGTATTTATTAATCGCCCAATACTGAATAAAAAATCTTTAGGCTCTGAGGACTTGAAACTGTCGAAAGGTGTCTAGAATATTGTTATCCAAATCATGAGTAAACAGCAACGTCTCCAGCGTGCTGCTGTACTTCTCCACTTGCTCGTTATGCTGTAAATTTGGAAAAAAAAGTAAACTTTAGTTCGTTTCTTCTAATTTATTTTACATAATTTCTTTATCTGTCTCTATTTTATTTATTTATTATTTTATTGTAACTTGCTAGAGACAACTTACCGCCATAAAAACCTGCTGAAGGCGACCGACGGTCCAACGATACCAGTACGTGTTGAAATCTACACCGTCCGTGTCACAACGAACGAGATGCTCGGACAAAATCATGATGAAACGCTATATAGGCAAAAATCATAATCTTAACTCATGAAATGTGCGAGAAATTACCTGGAAAATAATAAGAAACAGATTCTTCTGGTCAGATTGAGCCGCCTCCAGCTTCTCTTCCATTCGTTCGACCATTTCTTCTGTGGGTGGGTCAGAGGTGGTGATTCTCACTCGTTTTTTCTTACTGGGCCCATTGCCATCCATGTCATCGCCTTCACCTTCACCTTCGCTCTGCTCGCTCTCGCTCTGGGCCACGCGCAACTTATCCCGGGCTTGTTTCAACTCGGTTTCTAGGCGAATCACGTGTTTGTTCATCTTGCGAATCGTTAAATGCAGCAATTCCCATACGTACATCCTGAAGTAAACTTTTCACCTCTTGCTATCTTTGGAACATAATCTAAACTTACTTTGTGAATTCGCCCGACATTTCTTTGGAAAAAAGCCAATTAGCTACTGCAGAACACTCCACAATTTGCGTCTTTAACATCTTGTCTACCAAAACGCACAAAAACTACGCCAGAGAATTGTCACAATCTCGTAAATTAATCTCTAAACAATGTACTTGAGGATGCTGACTCCAAACCTCATAGGTCGATTTTAAAATACAGATTTGGGCCTCTTCAGATTCCGCCAATGCCTTTATTAAAAATAAAATAAGCAAATTAACATTTAAAAATATCTAAATAAAAACATTTTGTAATTTTAGTTAATACTGTTATTTGATTATGTTTTTATTGACTACGAGTTATCTTTGGAGCTTACTTTAAATACTAGGTAAAACTTGGCCAAGGCAGCAAAGGCATGCGTGAATGTTTTGTGGCCCATGTGAAGTAATGTTTGGACAAACACGTCAATCTTGTAAGGCGAACAGATCGAGTCGCTGTCGGCTTCTTGGCCCGGAATGGGCAAATCTTGTAAAATGCGCAAAACTTCATCGGGCGTACACTTTCGACGAATAGCTTCTTCGACACGGTTGGACACGTCCATGCCTTCCTTATCCGCTATACCGATCCAAAAGCACAACATTAAAACCTTAACCGAACGTAAATACGGAAGTTAACTTACACATGCCAGGTTCGAATTTGTAAACATGCGCAGGTTTCGGTGGTAAAAGTGGCGCAAACCCTTCTGATACCATTTCACATACTCGGGAGTGATACGACAATCTATAAAACAAAGTTACAACGATAAAACATAGAGTACAACGATATTATGCGGTCATGGAATAAGTTTAATATGGAAAGATGGAGAGAATAAACTGGAGAGATCCTCCAGTTTGGTAAAGACTACCTTAGGCATTTAGCGAGCACTTCAGCCACAAATCGTGGTTTGGGATGGTTTCTGTCCTCCATCAAACATCCTGCCCAATCGTCCCAGCTCCAGCGGTACTGGAAGTTACTCAAATGGTAAGCGAACCAGTTAACCAACCTAATAATGAAGTTAAGCCTTGGTTTGCTAACGTGCAGCAAGTTTACCGATCAAATGCGGCCACATTCATGCTATCAATCCTTTCGTACAGAAGTTCTGTCGCTTGAGCCAGTACCTAATTTCATAAAAGTAATGACATATCCCCTTTCGCCTGGCAAGACATGCGTAATCTTACTTGGGGCATGGTAGACGGCTGCAGCTTACACAGTTCAATCAACGTCGACCCGTAGCACACTTCCAGATACCTGGGGTTGGGCATATTGAATAGTTCTGCAAACATAACCTCCACGATCATATATTCGATTGGGATTTTGTTCCGCTGTGGAAAGGCCAGTAGTTGAGTCGCTCTACATAACGGTCAATCCTTTTAGTTGGATAGAGGAAATCATTCAACGACTTACAGTTCTTTGCGCTCTCCGTGATATCTTTCTATGGTTTGATGCAAATGCTCTTCGATCAGGTGACGCTCAACGGAGTGGGTACCAGGTAAAACCGGTCCAGACTAATGAAGATATAACGTGAATAAAAAATATGACGACCATGAGTAACTTACTTCAGGACAGTCGGTGTAGTCAAACATTCTGAAGACTACTGTTGGTTGAGGGTACGTCATATCTTCATGATGGGGAGGGGGCACAATATTCGGAATATTATGCTGCAAAGCCTCAGATAAGACACTGTCAAAAGCCAAATAAGGCCTTTGGATGTGACGTTCTTGCCAACCGTCTGCTTTTAGTTTGCGAATCTGAGCCCAGAGGCAGTCTAGGTACTTTACAGATAGAAAACTTCATCAAATACTGTAAGAAAAAAACAACAACATTGCTTTCTTTACTTCTTCCTGCGGATGAGGTGATAAACTGCTCCAAACCCGGAGTGCTGCCATATGAATTTTGCTTCGCTTGGACAGGAATGTTTCAATTGCTTTGAGCAAGCGATCTAATTCATTTTCCTTTTTCTCGTAGAGCTCTCGTCCAATCCAAGGCAAAGACGAGAGAATGGAGTACATATACCAGTCCCTTCGTACCTTAAAAACAGAAGGGCTTGGTAACTTGGGGGAGAAAAGTGATCTAACTAAGTTGAATTACTTGGGGGACATTGGGCTCCAGTGCAGCATCAACGAAGCTGTCGTACATATGAAGTAGCGAAGAGGTAGATACTACGTGGCAATTCACTAGATCTGACACAAATCGGACGATAAACCGGGCTTCCTCCCATTTGCCGCTCTTCAGCGCGTCCTTAAGATTCCTGACACAGAGTTCAACAAACTAAGGAAGAAAAACATTGGTTGGTACAGTCGAAAGTTAAAATGTTCAGTTATATCTTACTTCCCCTCCAAAGTTGTAGTTCTTCGCGTTCAGTAAGCCAACTAAAGTGCTGTAAATGGAACATTTCTCAGGCATCTTGACAGCACACTCGGACAAGATACGGAGAATCTTGGACTTGTAAGTGTTTAAATCAGCTTCTAGTACGCTGACTAGACCTTCGAGATTACTCTCCAGGGAAGAAGTACTCTGAAACACAAAACAGTAAAGTTTCTGCATAATCGTTTACTTCTAATCAAAGAGTTACTCACTTTTTCTCCCACTCGAACAATCAAGGTCTCAAAACGATCTTCAATCTCTGTTTGCTCAGAAATAGCTCCATGTCGTCTTTTTCTGCCTCCTCCACCTCCTCCTCCTCCTCCTCCTCCTAGGAATCAAGAACAAATAGAACATCATTATTAGGCGTACGGTGCAAATTACAGAATTCCCTTATCACAAAAATAGTGTGGTTATTATTTAGATGTTGTAGTTATTATTTCCTCAATAGCCTAATAGCATTTATATAATTAGATCCTTTTTACTCACCGAAATTATCGTGTTCACGTCGTTTTCGGTTCATTTTTTGTTTTAAAATTCGTTTAAACACTCGATTATATTTTGACACAACCCGGTCAAATGCAAGCAAAAGCGAGAACGCTGTTACATGCCCGCAACAGCGCTGCTATCGCCAGCGGAACGATTCGTCTCACTTTACGCAAAGAATTGGTTCCCTTTGGTCGCGTAAATCGAGTCTCGCATAAGTTCTTTCCGTAAAATACGTGCAAATGTCTAGATTCGGTTCAACGATTATCCAGAAATTTATTTTAATTGTTTTCTAAATAGCTTACTCAGAGAGAGTATTCTGCATGAAAATTATTTCGATTAATTGCTTAAACCCTTCAAAGAAAAATGTTCCCTGTTCAAAGAATTTAAAGCTGTTCCCTTTCATAGAAACTGAATGGTCTAATTCTATGCATCTCAACGCAAAAGAGGGTATGTTACGATAGGAAAGTGAAAATAAAATTGCAGATAAATTCAGTCAGAATGTGCTGCGATACTAGCTTGGATCGTTTGGGGCTTCTCATCGCCTTCGCATTGCGATCACAGGAGGGCTACGCAATTTCTGCTAAGATTGTGCATATTTCTGTTATATATTTTGGAAGAAATATCTTTACCTAAAATATTTTTCTCATTAGGGTTAGGTAAGTTTTTATTACTTTTACATCATTGTTCGAAATAAATTCAAACTTCCTCATTTGATGAAGCCTTTGCTGTCTACTCGGTATGAGTAACATGAAGAATAGCACGCAGGTTTTCTAAGCGTTTTTTAAGCGTCTTTTTAAGCACCTAGCCGTCTATTGTATATATTTTGTGACTATTTACACTTGTACTACTTCGGATCCAACAATATAAATAATTTTATTCATTCGTAGCAAACAATCTCAGCAAAGATAACAGTCGGCGAGTAATTTAAATATATTTTTTTGTATGAACTGGCAGTGTCGCTGTTTTCACTTGGAGAGTGACACGAGGTGTTCCGCATCGCATTGAAGTTGCATCACGTAAGGACACTCCATTTGAATCCTTATTTAACGCAAGATGTTCTTCCATTGATGTAGATAATCTTAGCCATTGTCTTCCAAGCTTAATAATTGAACTGCTCAATAGCAATACCAAAAGCCGGAACACTTTTCACTGAATAAATTGTAAAACCTTCCGGCTATTTAAAATGTACATTATTATTAGTTCAAAAACCATTTTCACACCAGTAACAACAGTCTCACTCATACCTATACACAAGGCTGGAACTTGCACTTACTCCCACAATAAATTAAATAAACAATTTGAGGCCGGTTGAGTCTTTACACCTTATCAAAAGCCAAATTAACACCATGGAAAGGAATTCTTAACGCAGCCCCCGCTTATTCACACTGGCTGCAAGGATAAGAAAAAACAAAAGTCGAAGAATAAAAAACTGTCACTTCCGAAACCAAGGGCAGTCCCAAGTTCGATCACTGGGGTTGAAGAATTTTGTAGCCGTTTAAAGAACTTCTCTTAAAATGTTTTTTCTTTCTTTTAAAAAACTATAATCTGATTAATCCAGTCCCGGAATTCTGATATTCTTGTGTACACTCCAGGTTGATTTGTTTCGGCACAACCAATTCCCCACGAAATGACTCCGCCTAACACCCAGCGATCTTTATTATGCAAAACCATGGGACCACCGGAGTCTCCCTGTGAGTAAAAACAAAGAATACATTAACCTTCCGAACTGAAAAGGGTTAAAAATGCACAATATTTACTTCGCAAGAATCTTTCTTGCCATCTGCGTAACCTGCGCAAATGAAAATGCTCGGGATATGCTCCACGTAGCCTGCTTTCCGGTACATGCCTTCGCAATCGGTGTTGTTAATCACAGGTACGTTGACTTGCTGCAGTTTAGAAGGTAAAGGTCCGTCTACAAGTATGGGTGTTTAGCATACAATTACCGAAACCGAAAGTGTTTACCTTCGTAAAGCCGACCCCATCCCGTGACGGTGGCCACACGACCGACGAAATTTTCGCTTGATTCCTCTTCCGTGGGAATGCAAATGGGAACAATGTTTGGTTGGTAAGGCACAGGATCATAGAAACGCAACAACGCTAGATCGTATTCGAACGTCCGGGCATCAAATTGAGGATGCGACGCCACGATTTGAACTTTGCGTTCCACATAAGGAAAAGCTTCGTCTTCGGAGGCTAAATCATACTCTCCCAGCCGTAACAAGAGATCTTCAGGCTGCACACTAATTCATCACACACATAAATTAGTCCACGTTAAGCGTTTTTTGGATCACTTACTTTTCAACGCAATGAGCAGCAGTAATGGCCCAGTTCTCGTTCAAAAGTGCTGCTCCGCACTTGTGCAAGAATGTCGAAGATCGCCATTGACGCAAAGAGATCTATGGACGCAAAGAAAAATCGTATGTTTTCGCTGTCTGCTGGTAAACTGTTGAAAAATGATGCGACATTGTTACCTGCCATGGCCATTCGCCAAATTGTGTTGTACTACCGCCGACGATCCTTCCTCGGGGCAAGACAGGACGCCCACACACTACGCAAACAAAATCGTTACAATTTCCAACATGAACAAAGCGTGTTTTTTCGCAAAACTTGCAACATTTCTCATGGTTTTCTCATGCCAAACGAAAGAGGAATAAACTGAAGTAGTTTAACCTCCTTCAAACAGCTGGCAAGTCAAGTTCAGGGGCATGCGAGGAAGGTCATCGACCTTGAACGTGGTCGAAGACGCGACCGTGGAAAATCATAATTCAAAAAGGTTACGGAATTACTGTTACCTTTTTTGTAGTCAGGGAAGGCGGGAAGGCCCGGTGCAAGAGTGACAGGTTCCGTGGGAAATACGATGCTAGTACTACTGTTAGCGTGATTAAGGGTTGTGTCTGTGACGGGAGAAGTTGTAACTGACTCGGTGCTAGTTACACTACTTGTCGAGCTCACTTCGCTAACGGTCGCTTCGCTGCTTGTCGAGCTAACTTCGCTATATGTCGTTGCGCTGCTTGTCGAGCTAACTTCTGCCAGGGTGCTCGCGCTACTTGTCGAGCTAACTTCACCCAGTGTAACCGCGCTACTTGTCGAGCTAACGTCGCCGAGGGTCGTCGCGCTACTTGTCGAGCTCACTTCGCTGAAGGTCGTAGAAGGGGTGGTGGAAACGGTCGTTGAAAACTCAGTAGTAGTAGTAGATGAAGTCGTAGTCGACGACTCCGTAGTCGACGACATAGTCGATGTCGATGATAGGGGAACGCTTTGGACTTCCGGGACCTCGGAAGCTACTTGAGGTTCTGTACTAATCTCTCCGTTAGAATCTTCCGTGTCTGGTCCTACGGTACCTGCGTCAATCGATGTGGAAAATTCCGTCGCGGCAATACCTTCGAGGTCAAGTGGGTTTTCGGTATCGACTGTCGTCGTCACCTCGGATTCAACACCCGGAAAAGCATCAACGGAAGGTTGGCTGACTTCTGGAATGGCGGGAGAAGGCGAGTTGGTGGTCAACTCCGGGCTGCTAACCATTTCGGGCGCCAATGTATCAATTTCTGTGTAAACGGTAGTCTCTTCTTGTGAGGTCAAACCGGTGGGTGCGGTTACAGAAACTACTTGTGCAGTGGTACTACTTTGCGTTACAGGTAACCCTGTGCCTACTGGGACTACGCTACTGGTTGATTGTTCTGGTAGTTCGGAAGGTGCTTGAACTGTGGTAGGCATACCTTGTGGCGCTGTTCCTGCAGTTGGGGGGGAAAACGTGTGTGAAATGCTAGGGTTTCCATCCACGTGTTGTACTGGTGGGGCTACGGCCACAACAGGGAGCGTGGGGAACTCTGAGGAAGATACGGCCGGCGTGGTAGTGCCCAATGTTGTGGTGCTTCCGACGGTAGTTTCGGGCACGTGAGTTGTGGGCAAAGATGATGATGATGGTAAGCTTGTGGTTGAAGGAAGTTCTGGTTTCTGGGACACGGTCAAGGCAGGTAATCCAGTCGTCAACTCAGTTGGCACCGGTGCCAAACTGCTGACTCCCACTAAGGAAGCCAAAGTGGTCCCAACTGGTAGGGTTGTCAAATGGGACACGTCAAGTCCATTGATACTAGGCTGCTCCAGCTCGCTGCTACCAAATACAGGCCCATACTGTAAACCTGGCGTGGTAAGCGGTTGACTAACTGTGGTGGACGGTGGCGCAGTTGGTAACTCGTTCTGGGGCTTTACGTGAGGTGAACTTGTGCTAACAGGCTCGGCGTCATCCGAGTTAGCTAGCTGACAGCAGCTTCCAAAATAAAATCGGTCAATACAGGTTCCGAGATGCGTCCCGTTAGCTTTCATGCAATCCCAGGCAAACATACAAACTCCTCTTTGATTCGTGACTTTGTCTAAACATGGCAGCTGTCGTATGTTGCGTCCGAAACCTTTAAAACCAATGAGAACGAGAACAGAAAATATGAAATGTAATTAACGGTGAAATAAACGCTAGGCACACAAGCTTCCATGATTTAGCATAAATTTACATACGAGTCTGGGTTAGGAGGTTCGTTCAGTGCTCGCGTGGGTGTGGACGAAAAAGGCAAGGTCTCGGAATTATTTTTTTTTTTTACTTGTGCGTAGTCACATTAACCTCCTAACGGTAGCTTTCTTGGCCTTCGACATCCCCTCATATGGACTACGGCAGGGGCAAGTCAGAACCATGCTAAGAAAGGTACCACTACCGCTATTCTACACTCCCTTTTTAATTCCTTACAAGGAAACCAGGTCGACTTTTCCGTATTCTCCGCCGTACATTTCTGACAAGCAAAGGAGAAAGCTTTTACTACGAAACGCAGAAAGAAATACGTTATTCCTCAGTCCCTAATCCAACCCTAAAAAAAATCCCGCTTTCAGGTACGCTCAGTTACGTCATTCTCACATCAAGTGGAAGAAGGAAAAAAATCGTGACAGAAGAAACCACTCTGGAATTCCCGAGTTGGCCTATACATAGAGCGGTCTAGTCGCCCTTTCTAGGTTAACTTTTTCTAGCTAGTAAAGTTCTCTTGCTGAACACGTTTGGCCGTCCCAGGGTTTCGGTGCCCTGCTGACGTCACAGGAGAACCTAACGGGACTAGTTCTTGGCACCATTTTCTTCCGGTTCTCGAAACCAGCCCAAGGAAGCCGAAATTCTGAATTTTTGGTGCCTTTTTTATGTAGACTGAGAGTTATAATATAAGGTTTAAAGTTCTTTATAAATTCCTGTGTGTGTGATTCAGCATCTCAAATCATAAGTGCCTAGACTTGAGGGAAGGCAGATTTTTTTCTGAGATAAAAAGGAATGCAGAGCTAAGCTAAACGTGACAGTTGACAAAAAGGTATACTGATAAGCCAAAGGAGGGATGAGCTTAGCGGAGCTGAAAGGGAAAGAGTTTTTATGAGAAGGATTCACGGACTGATACGACATCCACGTCGTTATAAAGATATCTTAATGGCGTTCTGGTATTAAGTGTCGATTTGCAACAGTTTCAGCTTCGATCGGGAGCAGTACACTTTTGCTTTTCAGGTAACTGGGCGGCAGTAAAAGCTAGTCATGTGGATAAAATTGGACTTACTTGGAGCAACGAGATGATTAGTGCCGGTGAATACTGGCGATGCCCAAGAAGCGGCCGTGAAGAGGAGGCAGAATGCCGTGGCAGTGAACTTCCTTAAGGGTGAACTCATCGTCGCCAAGACGAAACGTTCCCAACTTTTCTGTCTTTTTTTGTTTTACCTACTTTTTCCGCCTGGAAGAGAAAAAGCACAAGAGAAAGGCATTTAAGTTAGTTTAGTTAAGCAAACCAGTTTGGGATCAAAGCAGGGAAGGTCAAGGTAAAGGCTCTTCACACGGTAAAAAGAAAAAAAGTTGCTAATCGCTGCTGGCCAATCCAAGATGGACCGGATTCTAACGGCACTACGCTGACATACATTCAAGTAGGAAAACCTTTCTGTGTCTTCATCTCCAGTACCTGGGTGCTATTCGTGTCTGCGCTTTTAATTCCAAACTGGACAAGTCGTCGCATTCTTTTCTTAACACGGCTGGTTGTCCCTCTTCATAATAGATTAGAAGTTACGGGCGACGCAGCACAGTTTTAGCGTGACCGGGTATTGAACTTGAAGATGGTTTTTGTTCCAGTAGACGTCCACCGCGTCTGTTGAAAGTATTGTTGCCTCTCCAAGGTCTGTCTCGGCTGGGCAATTGCTCAGTTAATGTAAGATTTTCGCATTCCTTGCTAGAGTTGAAAGAAATTCCGGACTCAATTGACCGGTTCAATGAACTCCCGAGAATCCAAAACGTATCTAATTGAACTTGAGGGGGGAAATGTAGGACGCGTCCTTTTGAAGTGTGTGGATGCAAAATACAATTGTTAAATAACCCTGTCGGCCTGAATGAGCATAATTCGCAATAGGAAATGCAGTGCTACTTTAAATGCATGGCCTTCAGAATGCAAGCAGTGAGAGCATCGTATTGTTGTCTGTATTTGCTTTCAAACCTGTCCAACCAAGCCTCTCGGAAGCTTCATGCGTGAAAGACCTTTTAGCCATGGTACTCTGGAGGAATCCTTTTTCTCCTAACGAGAACAAGGATACATACATAATTTGAAAGCCATTCGATTTACGTGTCTTGCTCCCCAAACAATACAAAACGTTGATTCAGAACCTTTCACTTAAACCCATAAGACACGCCAAAGCCAAAAAGTTACCTGTGTAATTGTCCTTCTGCTTGTGAGCCACGTTCCCTTCACTTGGAAACGGTCAATTAGACTATTTAACAGCCCAAACTAGAACTCGGTGACCGGATGACAGAGCCAAGTGTTGCTGGTCCGAGTTCAGTCACCTTGCGATAACAATTTGACACTTAAAAGAAGATGAATCCGAGTTGTTTGCGAAATGGACGCTGGAATGTGATCCAAGGCTTTCTGGTCACACAAAAAAAAATCTGCACGTGCGTAGGAGGGTTACAACAATTGCACCCTTAACCAACTTGAGCGATGGCGAAAGTAGCAGGCGAAGGATTGTGTAGGGGCTCAGCTAACTCCGAGTACTACACCATACTCTTCCACAATACCCAAGGCGTAGAGATGTAAGAAAGGGTAAGGAAGTCTTTTCACCAAAAGACGAACCACCTGGCTTGGAGGTCGTCGTACGACTACCTTTAGCTTACCTGTCTCTGGCTCTTGGGTTGTTATAACATGCTACAGGTTGTTGGAAATGCCTGTGGTATGCCAACGCGCGAGTTGGACAGAGGGAAGTGCGGAAGGCCGTACCCCAACACTCAGGTGAAAATCAAGCCAATCCTACCAAGGTAGGTAAAACCACCAGAAAAGCGGCTCTTGAGAGTCAAGGAAAAACACTTGCTTCTTATTATGCTTCATTGCCTTCTCTCCCCCTCCTGACAGGGAAGTTGAAAGTCCAGTATAAGTAAATGTCGCCCTCCTCACGACAAAAACAAACCCAACCCATACAGGAACGCTTACCCCGCACCGAAATGGTAACGGAAGTGAAAAGAGATTTCTTGAGGGATGCTAGGGGATGAGTCACCAGCTTTTCCCTATTAACCAGCGCAGTTTCAGAACAGCTACACCGGAAAGTGTGAATATACCTGAAAGTGTGTCTAGATCTACCCTTGTCAAAAATTCTTGTTTAAAAGGAGGGAGTTTGGCTACTGAGGAAGATACAAATACATTTAGGGTTCACAAAGCAAGTCTGAATTGTCAGTTCCTGGGTCTGTAACGGGATAAGCCACAGCATGATAAACTTTTCTGGGTAGCTTCCCCCGGTGCCGTACGACATCTCACCCGTCCTAGAATGCAAGACTTGTCGACATTTCCTGGCCCGAAAATAAAAAAAAACTACAAACACCACTTCCCTGTTCTGCAAAGCGTGAATATCGAATATGGGTCTTCTAACGGGGCTGCTTATCTCGTTGCGAAAAAGCTGGCATACCCTGCTATGGGAGGAATAGAGGACACATTACGTATAACTGTCAATGTTAATTGTAAATTTCATCCTCATCCGTCATATGTACACTCCATCTTCATCCTTACTTCTAACAGAGTGTGCGCAGCTCAGTTCCAAGAACTCTTGTTCTCCAGCTTCAGTTACTGTTACATATATACCCGGGAGGTCGTCGTGTCAGGAACAGAAAAAATGCCGAAAGAAACGGAAAGGAGGCCAGAGGTCGTCCCCTCCCAATTACCGCACGACCACAAATAGCACCCTTCGGGAAAGCCCGCCCAGTGCAACTAGTAGTGAATCAGGTGAACGTCCTAAAAACAGGTTGACCGACCCTTGACCTTAACGCCCCAATCTGACCCACCTTTCCGCCCCAGCAACAGCTTTCAATGTCTTTTATTAAACATTGAAAACCCTTGTAGCTAAAATGTCTCGTATAATATACAGGAGGTTTAGGGGTAGGTTTACAATTCGGATTTGAGCAGGACTGCTAGTACAGTGTTTACACAACTTGTAGGGGGATATCCTGACACCTTAGACAAATTTCCCGCTTAAAGTAGAAGGCTGATCTTCTCAACCGTAAATCCCAGGACGTTTACGTAACTAAACAACTTTATAAAATTTTAGTGACTGCAAAATAAAAACATTCGTCAATTTAAAAAAAATAGAAAGTCAGAACCTAAAAGGTTAGATATTTTTATTGTATTTTTCATGTTTTTAGCGTAGTACTTCAACAAGGCAGACTAGCTTCCAAGAGTTAGAATTCGCGTTTTTTATTAAATTCAAGCAGGAAGAATTTGCCACGAGTACCGTTCCATTTCGCCTCACGGGTCAAACACAAACGTGTATAATTCCTTTGATCCTCTTTGGTCAAGTTTTTGATGAGAGATAATAATTAGGGTTAAAATATGACAAAGTCAAAACCACAAAAGCGAAGAGAGGCTAATGTGTTCATCTATTCCATTGTCTCACGATTGAAAATTGAACTTGGCGTTTTCCTCCTTTTTTTTAGCAGTGTTTCACTTTGCACTTCTTGGTGGTGTATACTTACGGAAGCTACAATCTAACTTCTCATAATGGAGCCAAACCCATATCGACCGTTGCTCTTCAGCAGCTCAGCCACGAGTGATGACCAAGCTTCGGTACGTGCAAGGTGCGGGGTCGACTTTTATACAATTAAAAGTAGGGATGTTCTCTGAGATAAAACGGACTTCTTTGGTTACCATTCCGGTCACGAAAACGTCCTTTAAATAAAAGAGTGGAACCTTAAGAAAGGACTAAAATATGTTTTAGTCTCCGAAGTTGCAAAGTCACAAAGAACAGCTCAAGCATAACCACAATAGGAAAAAAAGGAACATAAGAAGAATGGAAAAAAGTGGCTCATACCTCGAGTGCAACTTAGAACAACGGCCAAATAACATCCTTGGAAAGACGTAACCAGTACTGGACAAATAATTAGGGTAGACACGACCTTGGAACATAAATTTAGGGGAATACCACTTTGAGTGCTTGTCATTAATGGGCATGGCATTACAGAATAACGACCCCTTCAAAACTTCTTTCTGCTTTTCTTGCTCTTTGAGTTGAACTATATACAGTACATGTACACCAAATTGTCGACATTTACGACAGGCCGTCATCTGCTTTCATAATAAACCGTGTAGTGAGCGTCAGCCCATTCGGAGAACATTACAGACTTCAAGGTTAAATTCATGTCCGAATCCAGGAAGCCTTCCTGGATCAGATCGCCGTACGTGTCCCATTCTTCGTTGACGTTTTTTTTTTTTGCAGCGTGGAATTCTTCATTTCGCCTAGTCAGAACGCCACTTTCACCGGGCACGACGCATTATTACTGTTCGAGCACGTGGTGGGTGTCGAGTCATTGAGGAAATTGACGTACAGGAATGAGGCCCAGGTTTCTAACACCGCGTAATAAATCACTACTCGAAGTAAGTAGTACACTGCAATAAATACCAACAAAATTAGAACAAAGAACGACTGTAGCAAACAACCGACGTGGCCGAGTTACCTGAGCTTGCTCGTCGCCCCCCAAACTCCCTCTCCTCCACACACCTTTTTTCTACAAGGTATACATGTGTCTTGAAATACATTTATTTAACGGTTTCAGCTAACTAACAAAATCCAGATGGCGCGTTGCCTTCTGAAATATAGCTGAATGTTCTATGCTTTACAGCCTACGCCAAGGTAGTACCTTTACAATGCTTCGTTATCGTGGAATCCTTGATGACCAGATCCCAGCAGTCAACCCGCGAGTACACGCAAGGTAATCCCGTCCGTTTATCCTGGATGTCTTGCTGATTACTTGTTGACGCTGTCACGTACATGACCGCGCTGTGATTATCAGTGCGTGAGTGTCAGGCGCAATTTTCGCGAGAAATCTTTTCGTTTTTTTTCCGCATAAACCTCAAGTAAGCTAGATTGGCAGATTGCCCAGTACAACCATCTCGCCGAAACGAAACGTCATTATTACTGGTTCCCGACGACGGATGTTCCCGCCGATGTATAGGCTGTCAGATGGGTAGAGTTGTCTTCGAATGACTGGAACGCACAGAAATATATTTTAAATGTAAAGATTTGTAGATGACGCTTTTTAAAGAAATGCGTTATGTAACTTCTGTTTTGTAACTTCTTATCGTGAGTTGTGGTCAGGGATAGGAATGCAATTTTTCAAATTAAACTAGATTCACGTTTAACCCGTATAAATGTATAGCGCATTGTTTATGAACATTATACTTTTCACTGAATAATTATGGAAATCTCAGCTACTTAAAACGTGCATTGTTATTAGCTCATAAACCGTATTTGGCACCTGTAACAACAGTCCCACTCGTATGAACAACTGGCACTTACTACTGCAATAATTTACAAAAATAATTTCAATCAAGTTGAGTCGTCGCACCTTAATAAAATCAAAAGTTCACAGCACGCAGGAGAATGATTTACTTCTAAAACACTATGATTTGATTAATCCAATCTCGGAATTCTGTTATTCTTGTGTATACTCCAGGTTGATTTGTTTCCGCACAAATAATACCCCACGAAATTACGCCGACTAAGACCCATCGATCTTTGTTATACAAAACCATGGGACCACCGGAGTCCCCCTACAACCAACATTAAAAGGATACGTTAACCTTCATCAACCTCCCACGAAGAGTTAAAATGCAAATATTTACCTCGCATGCATCTTTCTTGCCGTCTGCGTAACCCGCGCAAAGGAAAAGGCTCGGGATGTGTCTCATGTAGCCTGCTTTCCGGTACATACCTTCGCAATCGGTATTGTTAATCACAGGTACGTTTACTTGCTGTAGCTTAGAAGGTAAAGGTCCTCCTAGAGGCATGTGGTTAGCATACGATTACCAAAACCGAGAGTGTTTACTTTCGTACAGCCGACCCCATCCCGTGACGCTTGCGTTGCGGCCGGCGAAAGTTTCGTTAGCTTCGTCTTCCGTGGGGATACAAATGGGAACAATATTTGGTTGGTAAGGCACAGGATCATAGAAACGTAACAAAGCTATATCGTATTCGAACGTCCAGGCATCGAACTGAGGATGTGAGGCCACAATTTGAACTTTTCGTTCCATAAAAGGATAAGCTTCGTCTTCGGAGGCTAAATCATATTCTCCCAGCCGTAACAAGAGATCTTCGGGCTGTATCCTATTTCGCCATACATTAGACAAATTAGTTCACGTTTACCACTAGGATCATTTACTTTTCGACGCAATGAGCGGCAGTGATGGCCCAGTTCTCGTTCAAAAGTGCTGCTCCGCATTTGTGCAAAAAGGCCGAATATTGCCAATGACGCAAAGAGATCTAAGGACCCACAAAGAAAAATCGTAAGTATTTGCTGTCGGCTGGTAAATTGCTGAATAATGATGCAACGTTGTTACCTGCCAAGGCCATTCGCCAAAGTGTGCCGTACTGCCTCCTACAATCCTTCCTCGGGGCAAGACAGGACGCCCGCACACTACACAAACACAATCGTTACAACTCCCAAGTTGAACAAAGGGTCTTTTTCGCAAAACATGCAACATTTCTCATGGTTTTTCTCATGCCCAAAAACAACGGAAGAGGAATAAACCGAAGTAGTTTAACCCTCTTCAAACAGCCTGGGAAGTCAAGTTCAAGGGTAAGCGAGGAAGGTCATCGACCATGAACGTGGTTGAAGACTCGGCTGTGCTCACGATGCTCAAAGGTTAGCGGAATACTGTTACCTTTTGTGTAATCGGGGAAAGCAGGAAGGTCTACCGGTGCAAGAGCGACAGGTTCCGTGGGAAACTCGGTGTTCAAACTAGTATTACTGTTATCAAGTGTTGCGTCTTTGGCGGGATAGCTCGTAATCGGCTCGATAGTGGTTAGGTAGGGGTAGCTACTTGTCGAGCTAACTTGGCCCAAGGACATGGAAGGGGTTATAGGCACGGTCGTTGGAAGTTCCATACTGGTAGACGTGGTAGTCGACGTCTCCGTAGACGACAAGATGGTTGTTGTCGATATTGACGGAATGTTATGGACTTGGTGCGTGTCCTCGGGAGCCATTTGCGGTTCCGTTATATCTTCTTCATTACAAGTCCCGACGTTCGTTGCTACGGTACCCGTGTCAACTGAAGCTGAAAGTTCCGTAGTGGCAATACCTTCAAGGTCAAGTGGGCTTTTGGTATTCACTACCGTTGTAAATTCGGAAATTGAGGGAGATAGCGAGCTAGTGGTCAACTCGGGCTTTCTGACACCTACGGGTGTCACGGTATCAATTCTCGTGTAAACAGTGGTTGAATCCAGTGTGGTGCTGGATGGAGGCACGGGAGTTGTAGGACGAGATGGCAATGACGTCAGTGGAGGGAAATTAGTTGTAGGGAACAGTTCTGGTATTTGCGACAGTGTCGTAGAAGGTAATGCAATAGACGACTCAGTTGTCACTGGTGCCAAACTGGTGGCTCCCCATAAAGAAGACCAGGTGATTCCAACTGGTAGTGCTGTAAGATCGGGTACGTCAATCCCATTGATACTAGGCTGCTCATGGTCACGGTTTACAACGAAAGGCACGTATTGTAAACCTAGAAGCGGTGTCAAGTAAGGCTCATGAGGTCCATTGATACTAGGAAGCTCTATTTCGTGAATTCCGAAGAACGGCCCGTACGCTAAACCTGGTACTCTGGGCGGAGTGAAAATCGTAGATTGCGGAGCAGTTGGTAACTGGTTATGAGGCTTGACGTGAGGTAAACTTGTCCCGAAAGGCTCGGCATCATCTGATTTAACCAGCTGGCAGCAGCTTCCAAAATAAAATCGGTCAATGCAAGTTCCGATGTACGTCCCGTTAGCTTGCCTGCAATCCGATGCAAGCATACAAACTCCCCACTGGTTTGTGACTTTGCACGGCAGGTGTTGTATGTTTCCACTGAAACCTACATAAGGAATGAAGAGAAAAATTTATGCATAATTAACGGTAAAAACAGAGTCTGGTACTCAAGGTTCCAGGATTTCACATAAATTTACTTATTAATCTGGGTTAGGAGGATCATTCATTGCTCGCGTGACTGTTGATGGATAGGCAAGTTTTTTTTACTTGTTTAACCACAATAGCCTCCTAGCGGGATCCTTTTGGCCTACAGCACCCAGTGTATGTTAGGGCAAGGAATTACCGAATCACCTTCAGAAAGATCCAAGCTACCACTACGGTATGAGCTACCACATAAGCTGCATTAGGAGGAATGAGCTTAGGGGAACAGTTGCAGCTTCCTTTTGAAGCAGCACACCTTAGTGTTTAACTAGTTATAAGCATGCCATGTGCGAAACTTGACTTACTTGGAGTAGCAAGCTGGTTACTGCCGATGAATACTGGCGACGACCAAGAAGCACCCAGGAAGAGAAGATAGAATGCCGTGGCAGTGAACTTTTTTGAGGATGAACTCATCGTCTTCGCTGTGCGAAAAGCTAGGTAACGTAAAATGGTACTCCTGTCAGCCGGAATTAACATAGTTCGCATTGGAAAATGCTGGTCACCTTTCAGTGAACGAGCGACAGAAGGCAAATAGTGAAGTTATCTTATTGCTTTCAAACCTGTTCAACCAACCCTTCCGGAAGTGTCAAACATGAAGGATCCCACGGCAATGACATTCAGGAAGAATCCTTTTTTTAAAAAAAAAGGAAAATACGTGTTTACACAGAATTTGAAAGCGATTCTATTTACTGATCCTGCTTCCCCAAATACAACCTAAAATGCTCCCACAAAGACTTTCACTTTACGCAATAGGCATGACAACGTCAAGAATTACCTGTGAAATTGTCGCTTTCCTTGTCAACCAGGTTCCATGCACTTGGATAATTAGAATATCAAATACCCAAGCTAGAACTCAGTGGCCAGACGAAGGAGCTTTCCCGAGTTTTCGTGTTCCGAATTTAGTCATCTTCGACACACAAATCAAGCTAATCTTCAAATTTTTTGTCGAATCGCCAATGGAATGTGATCCGAGGTTTCTGGTTACACACATAAAGGCTATTTATCTGCGTGCGTAAAGGGTTGCAACAGTGACGCCATAACCAACTTAGTGGTGGTGAAAGTCGCAGGAAAGAGGTTGGAAACTCCATTCTACACCATAGGCTTTCACCAAGAGACGAACCACCTGGCTTGGAGGTTGTCCTACGACTACCTTTAGCTTACCTGTCTCCGGCTCTTAGTTGTCATAACACGCTACTGTTTATTGCATATGCCTGTGGCACGCCTAACTATGACCATTCTGCTAGGTAAAACTACCAGTAAAAGCGGATTTGTGAGTAGGGGAAAATAGTTGCGGTTTAGTATGCTTACACGACTTCTTTCTCTAACAGGGAAGTCAATAGTCCAGAAGCTTCACAGGGCTCGAAAAACGAATCAAGGAAATAATATCTACACCATACAGCTCGGCTTGGCAGCACTAGCCATTCAGTTATAGTGTGAGGGAAGTAATAACCATAGGCAAGGAAATGTGTGGCAAGAATTTAGTGGTACTTACGCAGAAAGAAATCACAAGGTAAAAAAAGCGATTTTAGCGTGAATTCGTCAAATTTCTTGCATCCAGGTTCTCAAGTAATATTTTGTCTCTCGTCCCACTGGTACCAGCTAGTGGCATAGCTAGAAAATTTTAACGGTACGTACTTTACATATTTGACATCAACACTAATTCATTTCAAAAAGCAACACCGGACTGTTTGAGAAGAGTAAGACAAGCTTTCTCCTCACTGATATTATCGACTCAAATATCTATTCGTTCTGGCAAACGCAACTAAAATTCCATCTTCATAAATCCTCATCATTCCAACTCATGAAAAGTGCACAGCTCAATATTCTCTTGTACTCCAGATCATCTTCGATTACGTTACATGTTTTTCCCGGGAGTTTATAGTGTCAAGAACGAAAAAATGACGGAAGAAGCTGTGGGGAAGCCATAGGTCGTCTCATCACAAAAAGCACCCTGGGAGAAAGACCGTCCAATGCATTTGCTAATGAAACAAGTGAGCGTCATAACAAACAGGTTGACGGACCTTTGACCGTAACGCTCAAGCCTGACCACACTTATCGGCTCACCAAAAGCTTTCAATTTCGTTTATTTACATCTGAGTTCCTTTTTAGCAAAAAGGTGTCGTGTATTATACAGTAGAGGAGTTTCAGGTTTTGGTTTACAATTCGGGTCTAAGCAGAAATGGCAATACAGTATTTACACATTTCTGTAGTGGATATCCCGGCCACATACCACATTAGCCGAAGTTTCCACTTGAAGATAGAAGGCTGCTCTTCTCCCGAATTAACCCTAGGGAGTTACACAAGAACACTAAAATTTTCCAAACGTGCACGATTTTGCAAGTCTTCGCTCTAAAGTAGTTTCTTTAAGTTCAATACTCCCAAGTTTAGCTGACTTTTTCGTATCACATGACTTAGACAAGGCAGGATAGTTAACAAGAGACAGGAATTAACCTCCTTTAACTAATTCACTGAGAATCTAGAGTAAGTTTCATCCAATTGGCCTATTGGATCACACAAAAAAACATATAAATGGCTTCTTCGATTTTCCTATGTGCAAGTCTTGAAAGAAGAAACACTAATGGGGATAAAAAAAGACGACTGATTTTGAAATACAAGTTCTTAAAATATTCAACCATTCCCCCGTCTCACGGCTGAAATTCGAACTTGGCGTTTTCCTCCATTTTTCTTGGGGCAGTGTTTCAATTTTGCATCTCTTGGCGGTGTATATTTGTGATGACTGCAATTTAGCTTCTCATCTTGCAGTCGAACCCACATCGATCGTTGCTCTTCGGCAGTTAAACCATGACTGGTGATCAAGCTACGGTACGTGCAAGGTTCAGGGTCGACTTTTAAATAATTAAAGGTAGGGATGTTCTCTGGGGTAAAATTGACTTTTTTAGCTACCATTCCGGTCACGAAAACGTCCTCTAAATGAAAGAGCGGAACCTAAAAAAAAAGAGCAAAACATATTTTAGTCTCCGAAGTTGCAAAGTCACAAAGAACAGCTCAAGCATAACCACAATAGGAAAAACGGAACAGAGGAAGAAGTGGGGAAAAAAATTGGCTCATACCTCGAGAGCAGCTCGAAATAACGGCCAAACGACATCCTTGGATAAGACGTAACCAGTCCCCGACAAATAATCAGGGTAGACACGACCTTGGAACATAAATTTAGGGGCATACCATTTTGAGTGCTTGTCATTGATGGGCACGGCATTACAGAATAACGACCCCATCAAGACTTCTTTCTGCTTCTCTTGCTCTTTGCGCTGGATCAAGTGCACTAAATTGTCGATGTTAACGAACATGTCGTCATCTGTTTTCATAATAAACCGGGCTTGCGGGCAGTGAGCGTCAACCCATTTTAAAAGCATCACGGACTTCAAGGTGAGATTCATATATGAGTCGAGGAAACCTTCCTGCATCAGATCGCCGTATGTATCACTTTCTTCATGGACTTTTTCCTGCAGCGTGGAATTCTTCGTTTCGCCCAGTAAGAACGCCACTTTCACCAGGGACGACACATTATTACTCTTCGAGTACGTGGTGGGTGTCGAGTCATTGAGGAAGTTGACGTACTGGAATGAGGCCCAGGTTTCTCGAATGGCTGCCCGCGCTTCGAAACGATCCACCCCCGAACACACCACAATCAGGAGTGGGAAGGAATGATTGGGATGTGCACACAACTCAGCATTGCTGATTAAAGCGGTCAGGTTTTCGGGTTGCACGTACACACTGACATCGCGACTCGCATTGACATTCCAATCAAACACAGGTACTGTACGCAAGAAAAGAAACAAGCACCATAGAATTAACACGTAGCTAACACGCACCGTCGCTCTATAACACCACAAACAAGGTATCAACGAGACACAGACATGTCACTGGCCGAAAAATAAAATCTCCACCACGTCCCACAACGTTTGTACCTTGTTCACATTAAGCAACTAGTTACCTAAACTTATAGTTACCACGACTTACATTTCGCTCACACTGGGAGGTGTAGCCAAGTAGTGCGTAGTTTAAGGACAGTGAATTACTTTCAATATTATCAATTTTTGTAGAAATTTCCTTATGAGGTTTTAAGATTTAAAAGCTTATTTTTGGCCAGTTTTTTTCTGCCCCAAAAATAGGACCCACATCTCATCTTTGCGACTGCGGAATATTGATAAGCTATTCCGAGGAAACCCTTCTCTTTTGTCCTCCCAAAATAAACAAAAACATGTGTACGGTATCAGCAAGTGAAACCAATGAAGCCAAAAATACGTTAAAATAAATCAACAAGCTTGTAAGTGTTAAGGCTACGGTGCAACTAACCGTGGGATAGGGAAATCACATGCGTCAGCGATTTCGCCAAAACTACTCAGTATTTCCTGAAACAATCTCGGAAGTAAAGTTTTGGATCGTAATATCTAGTGCCCATCGTCGAGACTTTCTTTAAAAAGTTCTTCGTAATTTGATAAAAAGCGAGTCAAATTTCAACGTTCTGCAGGAAAGCAATTACCAACATTCGATGGCAAAGGTTCCTTGTAAGTACTTGTAAGTATTCTTTTAACGAAAACGGAATTCAAATCTAATACTTGGTTTTGGAGTTGTCACCTAGGAAATTTCGGAAAACTATTTAGGCGATCAATTCGGAACTAACCAACGGATTTGAATTCCGTTTCCGCTTACAAATTAGGTACAGGGTACTTTAGTGCATTTTAAAGCCGTATATTTAAAATGCGTTTCAGAAAAAAAATAATTTGAATCGCTTTTCCAAAATTGACTAAAAACTTCTCAATGAAAAACTCGACGATGTGCCCTTAACACAAAATGCAAAACTTTACTGTTGAGATTTTTTCATGCAATACTGAGTAGTTTTGGTAAAATCGCTTCCGCCGTTTAGCATGTTAGGTACACCGTAGCCTTAATTCTCAACAAATGACTTACTTATACGGAACAAAGTAAAGTAGTAGATATAGACCGCTATAATGTACTACCAGGTCAACTTTACATCGACTTTTGAGCTGCTGACTACTAATCTGTCTTACAGTTTATTCATTAGGAAGGTACGTTGAAAACTATATAATAAGTTATTTGTATGCTGCTGGTAATTGAGGTTTAAACACTTTATTAAGCACATATTATTAAGATGGTATTTTCGTTAAAATTTATATAGTGAAAATGTATTTGGTAATGCTCTTTCGGGGACTTAGACACTTATAGAAACTTTACTGTAAAGAGGTATTTCAGGTAAAATCAGGAACATTTTATTGCATTCGGGATACATATGAATATTAATACTATTTCACATGGGAGGGGCAGTGGCATGGCAAGAGTGTATGAACAAATGAGAGTACATGAATTGCCTTCTTTCAATAACCCAAATATGTAATTCGTTCATACTGATACTGGAAGACAAAATTCCAAGAAAGCTGGAGGTTGAAATTTCTGTTTTACAAATATCCATTGTTCTGGTTACTTTTAACGTAAAATATAGCTAGCCATTATGCCTGAGCCATTGAATTCAGGAATTAGGGCTAAAGCCCGCAGAGGAAAAGCCAGTCCTCGTCTGAGTGCCCTTCATAAAAATCCACACAAAAACGTGTGGTGAAAAAAAAGCGAGTCTTAAGGAGTCTTAACACGCTGGACAGACTATGGCAGAATTTTTTCTTCCAGTTCCAAGAGTTGTTTATTTGTCATAACTCTTTTACGAATTGTCCTGCGTCCAAGCTCTCCCATCCCTTTTCTACTAAATTATTTTCATTAACAATGAAAGGAAAACAAAATGATTGGTTACTCTTGTTTTTAATTAAGACTGCGCTGAAGTCGAAATTCAAATTAAATTTTATTAAACCTAAAGGCTCTTTTGAATTCAAAATATTTCCATATCATTTGTAATTCTACGTTCGAGTACAGCGGGTCAGACAAGACCGGCCAGAAACCGAATCCAGCACGTCGGCCATAGACTGCTGGCCCCTACTATAAGAGATATTCATACATCACGTGAATGCGAAATTTCTGGCTAAATGTGACCAGCATAAAATAAAAGTTCTCTTCAGGACAACTCGGTGTAGGATGAACAACGTGGTCAGAAAATAAATTGAGAAGCTAACATATCCTGGATAAATCGCGCAGTGCAAATACGACATACTGCTACGGTCGCACCACAGGGCTTACCTAGGGTACGTCAAATTACCCGGGTAAATTTACCCCTCAGAGGTAGTTTTATGGTTTCTCTTACTTATTAACATTGTATTACCTCCGAAAGCGTGAGGTCTTGTGGCGCTTTCTTACGTATTCATAAGGTGTTCGATTTACTGGGATCAATTTCAGAGTGAGCACTTGCACCTCATCGGTGTCAAGGGGCAAATCGATGCCAGAAGTGAAACGTATATTTAAAGAGAAGGGCTTCTTGGACCTCAAGTCCTGCGTGCACGTCCCAAAAGTAATCGAACCTTTTCCCTTCGATATCACATACGACCAACAAGGGAATTAAGACCGTGGGGAACTTAAGGGGCATATTACCCTGGTTGTGTCTCTCCGTGTGAACAAAGTACTACAAAAAAATTACTACTGATAAAATAAATCGGTGAAGAAATGTACAGCGAAATTAGGATACAACTTGTTAAAGAAAATCCCTCTCACCACCCACAACTCCGGTACGCCCAAGACAAACCACCACGAACAGACCCAATTCCCTCCAACATGCTGTTTTATGTTAATAGGTAGTCCCAACGAGAGTCCGAAGCTTTCCCCGCCTAAATGAGAGTTACATATGGTCCTACTGACAGAGTCGTTGTCTTACGAGGCGTGGTCCTATGGAAGTGAGCAAAGTTTGTCCCAGCCGTTAACATGCCAGCTGTCGTAACTAAGGTTTCTCCCTCCACTACCTTTTTCTCATTAACTTCTTTCCCAGCAAGACTTTGATTGGATGCGAGGGAAATGGCGAGTTTCAGGAATAGCATTCTTCCTTCATTATTAATTGAAACAATTAATGTCGCAACAGATAGCCCCGCAACTCGCATAACTCAAAGAAAAAAAAGCGGGCCAAACTTGGATTTATTTGACTCAGGCTAGGTTAAAGAAAGCCTGCAAGACGAGTGGATCGCTCATAGATAATTTAAGATCGTCATGGATACAAAGCTTACCTTCGTTGAAGTTAATGGTATATAGTAAGGGCATATATACAAGAAAACAGAAAAAGCAGGCAGTGAGTCCCACGAGGCACCACCGAATGCCTTTCACGTTGGATGTGTAGCTGGGAGGTTGAATTTTCACGCCTAGACGTTGGTACTCCCCCCTTCCAAAGAGTTGGCCTCGACTGTACGCCTTTAGCTCAGGCATCTGAAACAAGGATGAAAATGAGTAGAAAAACTTCTTTAGAGAAATTTCCTTAGAAGAAACATTTTACAAGAGGATGTTACATTCAACAAGTCAATGCAGATTAATGTCCCGTCATTATTCTACAGGCACGAGTACAGGCATTGTAAAACAAAATACTACGTGGCAATAGCCAGTTCTATTGCCACGGTTGTGTCCAAGTTTTTATTTTATACAAAACGTTAAATGACGAATATAATTGCTGATAAGCTGGAGGTAGATAAACTAAAATTGCTTAGCACAACTACACTATTTTTATCCATATTAACTTCATGCCGAGAATACAACTTCAAATAATGGTAACTCTCCAAGGGGGGTCACTTCTTTAATTTAATTTTGCATCATTTTCTACAATTATGAGTACACTAGATCTTGCACACCAGATATAACTCGCAATTGACATAAAGCAGAGTAACCTAAACTTTAATCTAGGAGACTAAACGAACTAAAAGAACTAGTTGACGGACACAAACTAAGGATCTTCCAGATGGAAGTGGCTTGATAATTGTTGAATATACACCTACCTTTCTCAAAATGACGCTGCAGCTCACTTACTTAAAATATCAGTTAGCCATTATGAAATTAAAACCAAGCTTTTGGAAGCGCAGTGATTTTTCTAAAACACACACATCCACGTCCACTCACAACACGGATGAGACAGCTCCCGTCAGCGCCAGCCACCCGACTGCGCTCCGCGCGGCTCGGTTCTCTTCACGCGGCGCCAAGTTCAGACATACTGGTCTTTGCTCAGGCCGGGCCGAGTGGACTTTATTCAACGCAACAATCAATTACTCTTCTCCCCTCAACCCGCGTCCCAAGGCCCAAGACTTTATCGCCTTTTATAGACTGCTATGTATTACACATTCTCTGTACACTTCCCACACGTGAGGGGCATTCCTGTCTGAATAAATTATGATTTGACCAGTCCATGCGTCTTTTATTCTCATGATTTTTTCAAAAGTAAAACAACACAAGTAATACGATACGGACAGCCACGCTGATTACGAGCTACTCACATAAATTTTACTCTATTTTAGTATATTTTGTGTGTGACATTTTTTGACTATAACTGTTTTCTAGCAAGCAGCGCAAAGGTAGCTCGCATGGCAGAGTCGGACATAAAAAAATGACACGGACTATAGTATTCCTCTACGACAGCGCATTTCGTGTCACACTGCTTACCCCCCTTATACTGCCGTATACTAAAAACTGCGACGGCAAGTTCACAACAATGCAAAAGTCAAAGAAAAACAATACATTTTGTGTGCTTGTCCGAACAGTAATAAAAATTACTTCGACCGGCGTTGGTAAACTGCAAGTGAGGATAACAAAATACCGTCCAGCTGACGACACAAGGATCCAACTGTTTAAGAAAGTTCACCAATGGGTGCGTTTTGCAGCCATAATTCGTGGAGAAACGTGTAGAGGCTTGCGCTAACACTCACCTGCGAAACAAAAAGAGGCAGAATCAAGAAAAAGTTTCGAAATCGTTATTTCCCTTTTTTTCTTCGCGAAAACAAACAACATACCTTGTAAGGCGTCGGATTCAAGTTTCTACGATGATCTTGTCGCAAACTGTGTAAATGAGTTTGCAAATGATCTCTTAAATCTTCTAACAATGGCAGTTCTTGAGTTACTTTCCCACAATCCCAAAACAATTTCAACAAAGGTTCCACACGCGAAGGGATAACGTAAGCTCGCTTCGATTCCAAAAACGGATGACGGCACAGTACTCTCTGTCCAGGCTCGGGCGCGGGTTCGCCCGTTTTTTGCAGAAGATCTATCAAGGCGTGGCCTAGGGTGTAAAACATCATTTTAGCAAGCTCTATACACAAACTATGACTTTCAATTTCCTTTACCGTCAGCGCCGTACAAGCGGTATGCGTCTTTGTGTCCCGGAATGGTCACTTTATCGAGATCTTGGCTCAATTTAATTTTCGCCTCACCGTTGATCTCCACCAACTTGTAAACGCATCCCAAAGCTGGCTGTCTCTGACAAGTGACTAAGTAAAAACCTTCATTAAGAGTCTGCAGGCATTGCATGTGACTATGTACCTAAATGGGTCCCAATACCGAAACAATCGATCTGGTGACCTTGGTCATTCAAACTTAATATCGTCTCCTCGTTAATATCGTTCGAGGCGACAATCATCAAATGGGAAAACCACGGGATTCCGAAGGCGTCCGCCACTTTCCGGAATGCTTCTCTGGTCCGGTTCGACAAATAGGCCAAGTCGCCGCTATCCAGGCGCACGCCGACCGGACGGTAGCCGACATCGTTCAACGCCACCGCCACAGCGCAGAAATTGAGTAAGCCAGACCTAAGGTAAGAACATGCAATGCTATACAAGCCAAGGGTAAAATGATCATTTTGGACCAACGAAGCCAAAACTACTCTACCAAGCCAAGCGAGGAGGGGCTTATTAGCATTGGTAGCAGTACGACGGTCAACATGAGGCTACGTTAACGAAAGACAACAAATGGGCGACAATAAGGTAGGAGGGAAGCGCGACATTCAAATGAATGGCATGGCATGGGAGAAGCGTACCTATGATTAGATGGCAATGGGATGCTTTTCAAAAGTAGAAAATACGTTTTATCCGATCAGTGTTACTATAACGAATGATTAACGCGCTGAAAACGCTGACTGAACGTGCGCTATCATACCTTAAGGTCTCGTAAGTGTCGATGAGGGCCGTGAAGCCATCCGGGAAGGCGATGGCATACGAAGCAAAAGCTGCCAATTCACCGTCGGACGCTTCTTCTTCGGTAATATTCAGGAGCTGCGCCAACTCTTGACGTCGGCTCACGCACAGATCGAGGAAATCGACCACTTCGTTCGTTTCATGGTGAACGATCGTCTACGGATAATTAGAAAACAAAACGAAAAAATTGAAAAATCAGTATAAAAGTATGAAAGATGGGAAAGGAAGTTTTGGCGTTTACGTACCTTGTTTTTTACTTCTTTCAGGCCACCAAACGAACTGACAAACGCGTGGGCGTGCGTGCCTTTCACTGGAATGTGAAACAATTTGCCTGCCAAAACGTTGCTCGTTCCGTCAAAGCCACCTGCCAATGAATGCTAATTAAATGGTGCACAAACCGTAGGGAAACTAGGGTTTTAATTTGAACAAAGACAGGAAACCGTTAATATGTGCAGCCGCTTTGCAAATCTCAGTTCACCCAAAGAGAACAAACAATGACACAATCTTGTTGGTGTCCGCGTATCTTGTTATTAGGTGGTGAGTGAACACGGAGCGATTGGCATAGAAACTCAACACAAATCCTTACCTAGATAGGCGTATTTGGACGCTGATAAGCCACCATCAGGGCCTTGAGCCCGCCGAAGCCCAAATTCAAGCAACTTGATATGTTTCCCCGCAGCTATACGATATCTAGCTGCATTCGTCGCTACCAAACTAGTATTAAGGGAGAAGAATATCAAAATGATTGAAAAGCAAACATGAGAAGATGATAAATGTTACCTGGCATAATTAACGAGGGTTAATAAAGTGGTTTCCAAAAGTTGTACTACAATCAATGGTCCTTCCACCCTTATAAGAGGAACCCTAAAAATGAAACCTTATTAAAACACGAGCCATTTGATATGAATTACACGTAACTCGTATATTTATATGCTGCCCTCACAGTTTTCTGCTTTAAACAGTTTCATTCCTTGCTTCCTACAATACTAAGTGGGGAAACAGCTGCCAACAAATTTAATACGTGGCAAAATACAACTCTGACGTGTCTTTATTCTTCCATGCTTTTCTTTTATTGCTTTTTATTTCTCGTGAATTTTTCTTGCGGTATGTATTGTATTTATTGTTGTTTTTCTCAATTACAGTGGGAGTCCAGTTACTCGAAGCGCTAGAATGAGTTAAATGTTGAATTTCAAGCGCGACCTTGGCATTTAACGCAAAATGAAATGAAACCTTCTTAAATTGCACAATTTAAGCAGAACGCTAAACATAATTTCTTTGTATGCTACAGTATAACCGTAGTGGTATTTCTAGAACGTTTGCATTTTATTTAGTTTGTTCATTTATTTTTAGTTTTTTATTTTGAAAACTCTAAGTTTCCTAACTTTCTGATTTGCTACTTTTCGACTTCTTACAGATGTCACAGACGACTTACTTGATTAAATATACTCTTACTTTATTAACTATGAATGTTTTTATATATTTTTTACCTGGGAAACACGATTGAGCCTTCGGGAATGGCATACAGCTTGACATCGTTGGCGTTAACTTTTGTAAGAAATTCAAAAAAGGCTGGTTCCGTGTAGTGCGGTAGTGCATGTTTGAGGTAGGCTATGTCTACAAAGGTATAGAAGACAAGATTGCCAATCACGTGCTTTGGGGGCGTCATTTTCAAAAATAGATTGATGTACCGCTTTCAGAGTAGGTAAACTTTTTCAAAAATTTCAGACATTCTTCCAGGCCAGCAAATACGGTGAACTCGCCATGGAAGGGATTCTTACGAAAAAATAGGTCAAATACTGCTGTGTCTTGGATCTTGTTTGCCTTCCAGTACGCGTATGCCATAGTAATTTGGTACAAGTCTGAAAACCGCCAAAAATGATTGAAACTACATTATTATGTGTAAAACTATGAAAATTACCAGTAAGAAGAGGTTGAATGATCCCATTTTGCCCAACAACGCCAACGGAACCGGAGGATACATGATTTGTACTCATGATGAATCAACTTTGCAAAGTGAGAGGATTATTTGGAGACAAGCAAACAAACACCCACACAAACACCCTAAAAGCGAAGAAAACGGGAGAAGGGTCGGGAGTATGTTATTCGCCCTGTTCACGTAACCAGTAGTAAGCTGAGGGGAGACTTTACCGGGTAAAAGGGATTTGCCGAAAATAAACAAGTACACTGGCACCCGCGAGCGACCAATAACGTCCTCTAGCGTCCTTGGCCGTAGCGGCAATGTTACGACAGATGATCAACGACTCGACTGGCGAAATTCTGCCCGTTTGGGCACGTCTATATGCTTACGCTCTTGTTGACTCGCCGATAACGGTACCGAAAAAAATGACCGCCTTTAATGAGTGAAAGTAGTTGTACCGTACTGAATTGTAGGTCGCCTAAATTACACTCTCTCCCTTTGACACTGGCTTTTCAACTAGAACCGATTACCCTTGAGCCCACGAGCTTTGATAAAAGTTTTTCTTTTTTTTGTTCGACAAAATTCGGTTGCTACCACGGCATTGACTAAACAATGCAGTATTGCTGTGCGAGTTTGGGTCATGGTAACCTGGCAATACAGGCATGCATGCATCGAAAACTAAATCACGGGGTACAAAAGTCGTGCCGTGTTTTTAACACTTCGCAGTATATATATTTGGTACAAGGCAGTACCTTGCATGACATGGATGGGACCTTACACAATTCATGAAGCTCTCGACACGAGAAATTAGCCTAACAATTCACTTGAGGGAGTCATTTAGACAAGAAAGGGTACGTTATGGGACATTTTTCTCGCAGAATTGAGAATCTTTCGTATTTTTTTCAATCCAAGGCAAGAATTCTGGAGCATAAAATAAGGAATTAGAAAAATGAAACGATATGGGACAAAGTAAGTACGTACCAGTCACGCGGGTATAAACCCCAGGTCTCCTCAACCTTCCGCAACCAACACCCCACGATACAACTCCGATAATTGTCCAAGAGCCGTTAGCGTTTAACATAAGTGGACCACCAGAATCACCCTTGATATTTTTTAACATAAGCATTAAAATAATTAAAGGTATACATGTCGAAAGCCCGCAGATTGTTTACAAATTAGCGGAACTTGTCACTTACTTTGCAAGTATCTTTTCCTCCACCTTCAAAACCGGCGCACATCATGTTTGACGTGATCATATTTGGATAGCGAAGTTTGCAGACTTCGTCGTCCATGACTTGAACGGTTGTCTCGAGCAGAATGTCCGAGAGACGCCCACCTAATAGGAAGATGCATGATTTCGCTACCATTAGCGCAACATCAAGGCTACAGGTATCGTACTTTCTTTCGTAGTGCCCCAGCCTGCAATCGCGACTTCCGTGCCCGTCAAATTTTCCATAATTTCTTTGTTCGGTAAACAGATAGGCGATAAGAAGGGATACTCGTTGAAGTCAAGGGGGCTAACGAGTTTTAATAACGCGATATCGCTTTCCATGCGAATAGGGTCGTAGTTTTCATGCATGAAAATCTTTTCAATGTTAACGATAATTGGAGGCCCTTCTGGTAGTTCGGTATTATTCAGTAGATTATGGTCATACAGCACAATGTGGTACATGTGCGCGGAATAGTAACTGTAAAACAAATGAGCCATTGTAAGAATGTGTTATTAGGGTTAATATGATTTACTCGTCTAGACAATGAGCTGCAGTAAGAACAAAACGGTTGTTGATTAGAGCAGCGCCGCAAAACGGACGGTTGCCATGCCGGTACTTTAATCCAGCTAACCAAGGATAAGCATTCGGTTTAGCTTCGATTCCTCCCACAATTCGGCTGTCAAACACGGGTATCTGATCTCCACACTCTAGTGAAAGTCGATTATGTAAAATGTATATGAGATTGAAACGCGAAGTTCACTTACTGCAGGAAAGTGGTTCCGGTGAATGTGTAGGTTCCGTTACTAGACCTGTTACAACATTTAAAAATTATGGCGTCGTAAAATTCAAAGATACATACTCTTGCACGTGACTACGCACGCAAACCCGATGTCAGTATACAGGTCGTCATTTGAATGGAAAATGACTGTTGCGTTTGTATTGCCCGTTATGGCTTCTTCTGGCAAGTGGTCACCACAGTACCTAAACCCAGTAACCCCCGCAAAAAAGACTTAACAGCTTATACAACAGTATCGCATGAAAAGATTCTTACCGAGTCTCGCTGGAGCCACTGGCTTCATCCGCGAAAATTTGAAGATAATCATCCACACAATCCATTGAATAATCCACATTGATCGAAGCACACTTCACAGATAGCTGACATTCTCCAACCCTCTGAAAGTATCCCCCATGAGCTTAATCTTTTCACTGCGAACACGTTAGCTATTGTACTGCATTGTAATACCTGAAAAGTCCATCGACAATGGTAGTCGCTCGGGTAGTCAGAAATTCCAAAATTTGGACTCGTTATTACGCCCCGGTTGCCTGTTGTTATATTGTGCATCCCGCATTCGTATGTCGTTGTATTGGACTTAAAGTCCGTGGCAGGATGTATCGGATCAATATCAAATTCGTACTCTTGCACTTCAAAACCATTTAAGTCACTTTCCCAGTCCGAAGTATTATGTTGAGAAGGTAAACCATCCTAATGTAAACCGAAAATAGTATAAATCGTTCTGAAAAAAAAGTATTGAGCAATAAGAAGTATAAATTGTACACTTAATAACCTTCGCCAACACCAAAGGCAGCAACACCAGCAAGAATGTTGGGTGCATTTCCCTTACGACGGCCAAACGAGTTGTGAGGATCCACAAATTGTGCAGCCGTTTTATACTTAACATTTGCAGAATGTTTCCCTTCGTTCAATTTGTTGACATGTAGAGGAAGCAAAGTCCCACTCGCTTTCAGTTAAGCAAATATTGTGCTGGCCACTAGATTGACACAGCCGCATCCGCTAGGACGACACAAATGAGCGAATTTGTATGAAATGCAACCCTTTTACTATCAAGTTCAACAATACAGTTCGGTCCGTTATACCAACACAAGTGCTCAACTCCAACACGAAAATGTAATACAAAATACGAATGCAAAACTTCATGCCAAAACCTGCCTTGGAGGGACAAAAGCTAACACAGTGGACTTTGCACAAAAAGACTTAATAAGGTTGATACGAATATCTCGGCCTTTCATTATACGATGGTCCCGGCCCTCTGTTGTCTCTATGCATATCCCGGTTATCGTGTCGTCGGTCACTGTAAGAACGCCGGGAATTGTTAGAATCGTTTTGCGATCGGTAATTGTCCCGTGGCCAATTGGACTGTCCTCCCCTGCCTCTTCCACCGTCGCCACCTCTTTTAGGTTTGCCATGCCAAGGTTCTACTATAGGTGGATCCGATAAAGGTTTCGAGAAAAGCTGCATATACTCCTTATCTGTTGCACTGTATCGATCAGAAAACTGGTCCTCGCACTCTCGCAAAAACTCCTTCTGGGGTTCCGTTAGCGCCATTGGTGTAAAATGTGGCTTATTGGCGGAAAAGCTTCGGGACGAAAGTGGTTACGGCTTGGACAACTAACAATTAACCCCCCAGATATTTTTGTGTGTGTTAACCAACTATGTCAACTGACAAAGAACATACCTGACTCCTTTAGAAGATGATCGACGATGAGAAGATAAAAACGCTGACGAGACGGCTTGGCAGATTCTTTCTCTGCTTGGTCGTCACTTTCAAATGCCCAGCCAAGAAACTTGCCGCAGTGTGAGCAGAGGCAAGTTTTCCAACTATAGCCAGGATACCAACTATGCCGTGCGTCCCACTAGAAGTGAAAGGTAAATGGATATCAGTGCCAGAAAATTTGGCTTAATTTTTGGTTAAAAAAATAGTTTTCCAACCTTTCCTATAGGAATGCAGTCCGACTGAGGGGCAGCGATGACGTCAACGACCAGGTTTGCTGGGTTTTTCAGCCTTTGGATAGTAACTGAGCGGACCTCCTTGGTTTTCTGGCAGTTGAAAGTCTTGTTGTACGTTTCTAACGCAAATGGACTGGGAGGTAATTCAAAACTCTGTGGATCTAATGCCACTTGATGCCCACACATGCGACAAAGGTAGCTGTCATCTAAAACGGAGAAAAAATGCAACTGTTAGCACGCGTTTTGATTTAAGAAAATCGTGTTACATCCGGCCTTTTGTTTCCACTTACCAAACTTTGTCACGTCTTGTTTAATCAAGTTACTTTCTTCCGTGCAAGAAAGCTTACTCTCGGCGGCTGACAGCAGCAAAACTAATATGAGAAAAGTATTACATACAGCATTGTTGGCAGTGACAAAGGGCATGCCTTGGCTAATATTTAATTTGAGGAATATCACACAAATAATGATCCAGCAGTGTTGTCTTGCGTTGTGCGAGTGGCCGGCAAATCTTTGGCAAAGTTGCAAACTCTTCAAAACACCGCAAACAACGGTAAAGGGGCGGATTCTAGCCCCCTAGCGCCAAGATAGCACTTCATTTAGCCCGTTAGCTACCCAAATTCCCGTTGGGAGTGTTAATGCAGGCGAGCCAAAATAAGACCCCCCTTTCTTCTATTTTTAGCCATGTCCCCCAAAGGTAATATTTGTATGTATATGTATTTTTTGTATTGGTAATTACACATGTTGAGCACGTAAGGCCAAAACGCACTCAATTTATTAAAGCAAAAGTTGTTCCTTATCCTTGCAACAATGAGGCCACAGACTGGATTCAGGGACAAGCCCGGGAAAGTAGGTCAGAATCGAGTCTGTGCTAGTCCGTTAAGACTTATCACGTGACATTGTTGATATATAACAGCTGATGGGAAACTGTAAATGCGCAATGGGCCAAACTCTCGGAATTTGAGAAGAGTTGTCTAGATCCCAAGGCTGTTAAAAGGGCGCACTCGGTACAGTCGAACGCATGAGGCATAAATCAAGAGCTATAACAACCGGTTTAGAAGACTTTCTTTGCGAATTACAATAGAAACACATAACACAGCAAGCTACGCCGGATGAAAAAAGCTAAGAGATTGCAGGGACGAAGGCAAAGCTTTTAAGGGTCTTGGTGCAGTCCAGAGAAACGTCGTTAACGGGGTGGGGAAAAAAATGTTGCTAAGGCCTCGGACAAAGGATCATCAGCCTGGGATACGGCTGGGTTGGAAGGGCGAGGTAAAGACGGGGTCAAAATATAGCTACGGAAACCAAGCTTCCTCCCCCGAGGAAAAAATGTACTGTAGTGCAGACCAAGAACATGACGAACAAGGCCAAGAGACGAATATCGAAGTGTCGATCATGGACAAAAGATCCGAAGGCAACTTAACTGCGCAGTTCTCTCCTTTTTTTTCCTCACCGTCTTCTCCTTTTAGAACCATAGGCCTACTTTTCCCCGTACGTGCTCGTTCCCAGAAAAAGGTAGCCTGTACATATGGGTCTATCTTTTACGCCAGCCTAGCCAGACAATTTATACATACGTCACGATAAATATAAATATATACCGTTAAGCGACCCGGGCCTTCTTAACGCGTTGCGTCGTGTTGCCAGTTCGACGGGGGCGTTTCCACAGCGACTGGTCGTTTCCCTACTTTCTGCTTATTTGGCAGGGGAGAGCGGGCGAACGTGAGCTGCTGCTGCTGTAGTTTCAGTCTGGGTATCTCATTGGCTTTTCCTTTTGCTTCCCTGCCGGGGTTGTATGCTCTACGGCCTTGTATATGGATATGTGAACGCCGGGCTGGGTGCCGAGTGCCAAAGCTGCCCAGATACACAACTACATAACCCACACTCCCTACGACGTAGTATAGCGGTTGAGGTCGTTTCCCAGAGAATATAGGACTCGCAAAAGCCGGCCTATTTGCATTCATCCTTGTGTACCGGCACTGTGCGTACCTGCTCTCTCCTTCGCATTTGTACACTGATTTCGATCCGGCGACAACAGAGCCCCGGACTTTCCCCGCAGACCTGCCCAACAGTTTTATCTCCCAGCTTTTAATCGCCAATTTTCCGAAAGCCCCCCCACTCAATTTGTTAGTGTCTATCGCGTTGGAACCCGTGACAGTAGTGCCAGATCGCAAAAAGAAACTTGTTACACAAATACTTGAGTGATTCCCCCGTCCCTTGTGAGTGAATCGGTTTCCACCTGTAGGTGAAACGGCCGCAGACAAAGATAATGCGTCATTGTTACCGGTTCTGGACAGCCCAATTATTAAGTTCTGCTTTGGGAACTTAAGCATCGACGCATTTTCTGTGAGCGAAAACTTGACACGCATTAGAACGAAAGAAGTAGGTTGAGAGCCATGTCGACCGGCAAGCGCTTAGCCAAACGTTCCATTGTGGGAACGCGCGTCTGTGTCCCGGCTGATGACGGACTTTATTATCCCAGTGTCATCCAAGCGACCAAAACCCAAGAAGACTTCAAGTGGGGAAACCAGCCCTTTATCACTCGCTATACGGTCAAATTGGACCATACCCGGCAATTACGCGAATATGCCCATGTCGACATAGTGGGCCCCGGTTTCCAAGGCGTAGCGGGTCTGGTTTTGCGACCCGGCCAAAAAGTTTACGTCACTCACCAGGGAAGAGAAATAGCGGGAATTGTGAAACGTCACCTCCCGGACATCGACGACGTCCTCATAGAATTGTGCTTGCCGCAATTCAAAGTAAGTCGACCCCATCACATTCCCCGTAAATCTCTTCCATTTCCTCGCTTAAAACACCTTAATTGCAGTCGAAAATCCCTAACTGCAGGAGAAAGAAAAGGTTAGGTGACGACGCGAGGGGTGGGCAAAAGGTATGTCTTTGTTTCTGCCGTATGCCAAGGTCTTCTTTTGTGACGTCACAGGTATCACTCTACAAGCCGGCACTTGCGCAAACACCTCGAGTTCCCCTTTTCCAGCTCAGCGTCGTTTTATCATAGCGAGATGGGAAACTGTGTACACGGAAATCAAAACTCGAGGCAGTTTGGCTTAATATCTAGCAACAAAGAAAAAGCCAAATCAAGCTTGGAAGTTTTGAGGGTTCCAAGGCTAGGGAAACTGGTACCGGAGCACTGCGTGACCATGGTGACGTCACGGAAGCGAAAGGAGATTTCATGAATGCTGGCTACGCTCGCCCTTCTCAGCGATCTTGCAAGATTAGAATAACGAAACAAGAGGAGAGAGCGAGCGCAGGATAACTTTTACTTCAAGAAAACCCGGTTTAGGTATCAAAAGTCGCCATTTTATCGAGCGTTTCTCCCAAAATGATAACGTAAGTGACGCGAGACATAAAAAGCTTTTCCCAGCTCTGTGACGCAGCACAGTTCGTTCACCCGCCGAAATCAACTCGAGCAATTCATTAGCCTAGCACATGCCTAGAGGGCAGGTTACTACCCCTAAACCGTAGCAAAAGATGACACCATACAAAGATGTGGCCTTGGCCGTATGGCAACGCACTACTGTCGCTTTGTAGATAAAAACCTACGTTGTTCAGACGCCCTTTAACGTAGTCGTATGGTAGGTCATGTTTTTGGCCTACGTGCAACACCCATTACCTACTGCTTCGGTCATAAAAACGGGGTATTGCAGTATTGCAGCAAAAACAATAACAGGTACCTGACCTGGAAGCCCATTTTGCATCGTAGCGTAAACATTTTTCTGCGCGACGCAGTTGAGGTGTTGTTGTTGTTGTTTGGTTTAAGAGACTTTGAATTCTGAGCGGGAAAAAACGCGGCGTATTTTTTTGGGGAACGTCCTTTGCAAGCGCAATAAATGGGTCCTAGAAAAACCGGCTGGTGTTATACAACAACGTCACGATATGCGTACTACCCTCGAATCTTTTTTACCCAACTCATTGGGCTGCCCTCTGCAATTGCATCACTTCCTCTTGTGCATTTTCAAGGAAAACCCCGCGTAATAGTAACTAACAGGATTCTTTTCCGTATTTTGCGTTGTTCAAGACGGCAGAAGTGTCCAAGCGTTTGGAAGAAGTGCGCTTACTCGAGAGCCGTAAATCGCTGCGTTTGATGGATCAAGATCTGGATTTTGCCAAAGTGGCCGAAATGGGTTTCAGCGCGGCTGAAGTACGCAAGCGGAACTCGTCCTCGGGCATCGATGTGCCCCAAACGGGGTAAGTTAGCTGTTTCTTATGGTAGCGAGCTTCTAATGAAAATTTTTGCGAAGCTGTTGCAAATTGAAGGCTTTGTACGTTGTGCAAGACTCGTGTTCTTATTGAATTATTTTCTTACCACAGAAGGAAACGTCGACCACCCACGCCCGTTTCGATGCCTGTCCGGGAATTAGATCCGATTAACGATTCGGACGATGTAATGGACGCGTGTGCGGCGGCGCTAGTTTTGATGAGACTTTCGTGCAGCCCTCATTCGCCGCGCTTTGAAGGTATGGAAATGAGCGTCGTAAAACTCGGGGTGTAAGGGAAGCGTGTGAGTGTAGTTCTCATTTTTGCGCAACTAGTGCAGTAGGTGAATGTTAAGTTTACTTTCATATGCAAATGCCCTCTGAAAGCTTTTATGTAGGTCATCATACTTTGCATTGACCGTCATTTTGTTTCAATGTGAAAGCGTTGTTGCACCCGTAACCGAGCTAACTAGCGCCAATGAAAGGGAAAAGAGAGGCCAAAACAGCCACTCCCGATGTGGGCCAGTGAAAAGAAAACTGTAAATGGCTTAATAGGAGCTTATCAGTCAAAGATGGCGAGTAAAAGTAGGCCAACAGGCGAGAATTTCCAAGTTCCGCTTTCTCGCCGGGGTCGTGTTGCGACTTGCCGGCCCATCTCCTGTCGCTTTCAAAAGCTTTTCCCTTTCGGTTTTTTCTATCACTTACAACAAGCTCCCGTTCTCATTTTGGAAACTTTTCACAATATAGGACATGCCACGCGCCGCCTCGAATACGGACAAACCTCGCCGAGCAGCAGCGGAGCCTCCTCATACGGCAGCGGCTATTCCACGTTGAGCGAAAGTGCTCCCACTTCGTATTTCGATTCGTGGGCGGGCAGCTTCTCGCCGCCCAAATCGCACTCGGATGATGGCATTGTCACGGACGAATCCAGCGATGGGGATGATTCTCGCTCTGTTAAAGTAAGTTGTCGGGTTTCTCAATTTCAGCTTTCTTCTTTTTAGTGTTTTCCGAGCGCAGTTGTGGGTAAGCAACGCGGGATTGTTTGTTTGCTTGCGGATTGGCCAAGGCTAAAGGGCGCGTTGCCAAAAATCCTTCGCGAAAGGCGAATTACGACCCTTGCAAAAACCGTAGTGTTGTTGGTGTCCTCGTTCTCAACGAACTTGCCTTGCGAAAGGACTGCACGTGACAGGAATTTTGGGCTGGGCCAAGCACTGTTCGAAAGTGCACACCCGCTTTTACGTTGTTTTACGTTCAAGGAAAAAGGCTTGAGCATACGCGACACGAAGGCCGGAATGTCGGGTTCCCACCCTGCCTTAACTAAGGCCACATAATTCGGGTTTGGTTACACCACCAGCGAGCTCTACTTACAACCCGGAAGAACGTCGCTTTCTGATTAGCTATCAAGTATCTCAGTTTGAAAGTTGCGGTTGTAAGCGTGATACGAAAAGATGATTGTCTCTGTTTCATTTGATATATTTTAGTTAGAACAATGTATAGAAACAAGATAGCTTTATCCTATGTTGCGTATCACGTGAATCTTGTATGACAAAGGAACGTTACGTCCACCAGCTCGTCCTTAATTTTTTGGGGGTATTTTCTACTTTTTCTCTCCGCAGAGGCGCATTACCTACCAATGCACTTGGCCCGGGTGCCGTACTGCGACCACAACTTGCTCATCCATAGAAGAACACGTGCGAGCTGCTCATCTTGGGTAAGTTTAGTTCCTTCCAAGAATAAAGTCGTTAGCATGTGAACAAAAAAGGAAGTAACGAGTCTATTTCTGGGAAAACAAAAACAGACCTCGGAGAGAAGGCGATGATCTAAGTGACCATGAAGAAGAATTTTATTATACGGAGACCGAAGAAGGGGTCGCAGAAGACGACGAAGATAAATTGGAAGAAGCTAATGAGCTTAACAACCCAGGCCCTGCAGTACAAATATTTCCCGTGGGTTTTACGTTCAATAATAGTCCGCCACCCACTTCGCCGCCTCATCAGGAACTTTGTCGTCCACCCAGTGACGGTAATTATAGGAGCATTGCTTCACCATGTTTGAACATGTTTCAACATGTCCACTACGCGACAAAAGAATATGCCAAAGAATAGACAAGAACCTTCAATTAACCCAAGGCACTCACGTATCGATGTGCTGCGCTACGTAGCTTCCGTGATGCGAACATTGTTACGCAAGTGCCGTGAGCTAAGCTTGTCCTTTGTGACGATTTCCATTGCCTGTACTAGTGCCGCACCCGAGCGAACTAGGCGCAAATTTCTGCGGGGCTTATGCAATCACTAAAATAATGCAGTAAGCCACATTAACTGTCGATGACATAAACATAAATAGCGGGACTGCAGCCAGGAAAATCTGAATAATTTAAAAGTAATAAAAAGAATTAGGAATTAAAGTTATTAGTAGTACAGTGTGAATGGAGTGAGGGCAAATTTCTACATTTAAAGCATCGGGTCTATTTCAGTCAGTGCACTAGTTCAACAAAGACAAATCGTCGCTGACCATTTGTTCTGTGCAGTAAACAACAATGAAACCTCGAAGACAGGGATAGAACTGGCGCGATTATAGTCGTTAAAATCCTGGGATAGCTGAAGTGCTGACGCACACGGCGGTTGTCCCAGAATTTTTGGACAGTCCTGCCTGTACTCAGCATACCCACACTGAAGTTCTTTGTGTTACTTTGTGTCACTGAAGTTCAGTGTTACGTAACTAGGAAGTTCTTTGTATTCTATTCTGTTTCATGTGTGTGTGACGTTTAAGGTTTCATACTTGATCTAAGAAGGTGTTATTCTTAACCCAGATCTCGAATACCACGGACCTTGGAAAGCTGCCCGACCTATCTCAATTCCTGCCCGAGTACGTAGTATTTCATGGTCTTCTGGTGTTGGATCGGTAAAAGCAAAAAATAAGATTGTTTTTTTATCCTTGGAGCAAATTTGCATAATTTGGTGGGTTTCCCCTTTTGTTTATTTTCATGTAGTACCCTCCAAAACAAATGAAACTCGCTCGCTCTGGACCTTCGCCTAAAGCTTCACCTATCCGTCGTCCTCGCGGAGAAGCCAAAAAATGTCGCAAAGTTTATGGGATGGAACACAGGGAAATGTGGTGCACACAATGCAAATGGAAGAAAGCTTGCACTCGCTTCGGGGATTAAAACGCCGTAACCCCCAACTTTGAAGACTGAAAACAGAAAAGAAAAGTGAAAAAGGAAGAAACATATTGACAAGGATGATTCCGCGTTTCGGGTTGCCGTGATGTACAAATTTATCTAGCATTGCCAGTAGCAGCGCATCTGCGAAAAAAGCCTGCCACACTACAGCAATGATATTTTGAGAAACCTTTTTATTCGAAGTCAGGAAATGGGGAAAAAGTTCTATTTTTGAAAGAAATATTTGCATGTTATGATTGTTGAAAGCTTTAATGAGTTACCGATTGTCTTTCTGCTACGAATGCCTGGGAGGGATGCGCGAGAGATTATTTCGAAGATTTTAAGCCTTTTTCGATTTCTTAGTTGAATGACAACAGTGAAGGAAGGCAAAAAAACAATCAAATACGACGATCTCAAAAGCAAGCTGGAAAAACGAGAAAATCTGACAAAAAAACAAAGAAAGAAAACTCATCAATACTCTTAACCCTAATACACCGTGATAGAGAAACCAATAAAACTTCGAGGAACATGTAATAGTGTAGCTGGGAAGAAGTTTTAGATTTTCCAGAGGAAAAATCGAAGACAATTTGACTTTTTTGCCTTCCTTGACTGGAATATTTTATTTTTAGCAACAAAAGAGTTCTATTTTGAGAATGTTTACCCATGTTTACTTGGTATTTTTACGCGTTTCAAACTTAAACGGTGTCATGTTCTGGAATGAACGAGAAAAGCGTACATGTTTACTTCAGGTATTTTTGTAGTTGTCCCGAAAAAGCTGACCACTGCTATTTTTATTGAGGTTTGGGATTTTATTTGCAAATATAATACAAAACATTCTGACACAAAACAAGACTCTTGACAACTCTTCCAGAGTCCAAAATACGCCCCAAAATCTCATCCACGGAAGTAGTACCTGTACCGACTTCCGCGGTGAGTTGTTGGGCGTTACAACGTCAGTCCTTTCTTGAGTAAGTTGTTTAATGTAACATTAATTCGCAGTTTGCGTGGATGCGACGCTGTTTGCTGCACGCGATCGGATCTCTCGCTCGTGTAGGACACAGGACTAGATTCACCACTGGCTCCGCCGCTCTCCGAATCCGGCGTGAGAACTCTAAAACTCAGCGGTAACGCAGTATGCGACGCCCGTGGGGCGCCACTTGGTGTTTTCGCTGTCCGTAAACCACTCGACACCAGGTTGATGGAAGAACTTCGTGCAAATTGTGACGCTTTTGACACAGGGGAAGTTTTGGCCACTTCCTTCAGTTTTCTGGTTGACACTGTCTTGGGTTTTTTGACGGCCTGGGGTTTTGCGGACTCTTCCAGATCAAACATCAGTAACGGGTCTTGTACCGCCTGTCGTTTGTTACGTCCCGGTGCTACTTTCGGCGGTGCAGTGGAGGGACGTCCTTTTTTTCCCCGAAGAGCCGCTTCCCTTGCAGGAGGCGCTGCAACCTTCCCGGTTGATCTTCTAGTAGCCACCGAAGCTGGTACCTGAGGGCGGGGCTTAGCTGAAGGTACTGGAGACGGCTGGGGCAGCGTCAAGTGTAGCACTGGTGTTTGGGGTGGAGTTGGCGGAATTTGCTCTGAGATGGATACGGGCTGATCGCTAGAAATGCATGAATCAGACGCAAGAGCGATACTGGGAGCATTGAAGTATGAGCAAAACGCGGATTCCTGACTGGGAATGAGACCAGCAGGTGTTTGTGCGCTTTCACCCATGACTTCCGCGACTATAGCATCCAGAAAGTCATAGTCGCTGTCCATGCTGGCTTTGGGCGGCTCGAAAGCATCGCCAAGGGAAGCAAAAAGCCCCGGGTCACCGACGCTATTTGAGTCGTTACAGACGAACACGCTATTATTGTTTTGATTCCAGCTAAACTGAGTTAACTGCTCCACTTCCCGGTCTGTAACGCTTATACAAGACGCTGGGCTGGGTATTGCAGAGTAGGGGGTCTGTAGACCAGATGAGGTACGGTAGAAGTTTGATGTTGAGCTACTGGCGTCAGAAATATGGCTGACGGTACTGCACCAGCTGGCGAAGGACGAACCTGGAATACAAAGAAATGTATAAACGTTAGGTAAAGGTGACTGGTCTGCTTCCGCCGTTAGCCTGGCATACCTGAGATGGTTGATATCGCGGAATCAGAGTCTGAATGCTTATTTAAGCCAAACCGGTTGGATTTGCCGGTTTGTTTTGGGCCGATTGCCGGTTTGGAAGGAGGCAAATTAGATGTATTTCTGGGTTGAATAAGAGGTTCTTCTTCTGATATAGGATAAGTGCACTACAAATAGAATGACATGTGTTAGAAATAAGAGTGATTTAAGTAGGAAAATAGCGTTTACTTCTGGATTTTCACACATGGAAACCGCTTCCTCGAAGTTGATCTGGAAAAGTCGCAGGGAAAACTTCATCCCTTGTGAGGCACACACGGGGCACGGGGCCATATCCTCGTACGACGAAATGCTGCTTTCCATTTTTTAAAAATTGGTTTTTCACATCTTAATGGCACAATTCTAACGAAATTACGACCGGTAGCATCATGAAGTTAACACGCGGGAAATGTCTTACGTACAGGAAACGTTAAAGAGCTTCGCTGTTCGGTTCGCCAGTTGTGAACCGCGATTCCACTGGCGCGAAAATTCAAACTTTCCCTGTTCATACAGATCTTCCCATCTTGAAAAATGCCATGCGATGCCGAAAGATAGAATGCTACGTGCGGCATACTATTGATGTTCTAATTTCTAGATACTTCTAAGTTCTAAGGTTCTAAGTTCTAGTTTTTGTAACACCTAAAGCAAAACATACTTCAAGAAAGCTTGGTTGCAATGAAGTATCATCCATTAGATCAGGGGTCCACAAGTTCCGTAGAAACGCATTTCTGGGAAGGCGTATACATGTTGAACGAATTGTCGAAGTTTTCATTCTAAGTGGCAGCCTACATGTGCTAATTTACTGATTTGCAATCAAGCGTACGCGGTTTCGACCACTGGGCTAAAACATAAAACAACAACATCACAAAGCAAACGACACTGCTTTTGCCCATGACACTACAACTAGACTACTACTGCAATACAACCATTTACGTTCAGACGTGACACGATAGTAGATTAATAAATCTATAGAAAGCTTGCCTCTTTAGTAAGAAAGGTACTGACATAGTTGCAATGTATGTTCAGTATAAAGATGTAGCTGAGGTAGATTTCTGATCAGTTGCTTTGACAAAGTAAATGCATTCATTCCAAAAGGGATACGACAAAAGTACTACAGAAAAAAAATCGGCGGATTACTTGCTTTTTCAAAAAGCATGTCCTCTAGAAAAATAGATTTTTAAATTGCCTATTACAATGCGAAAACAACCCAAACAAGACTTGATAAATCAACTATCTGGCCAGTACATCAAAATGACGTTGCCGGTTCCAATATCTAAAAGCGTACTATTTCTCAAACTTATTACCCATAGGAGAAGTTGTCTTTAGGGAAATTGTCAATTTCCCATTACGCAGCAAAGGCCAAGTTTCGTTACACTGTACCGAACTTCGGATATACCGAAGAATTCTGCAGACCCCCAGATGTTTCGTTAAAACGAATGATTCCTAAAAATCTTTAGCAACCACCCATAAAATAATATATAAAAAAACAATGTCTTTTAGTACGCACGACTTAATATATTGCAGGACAACGGTTGGCTGCACTACGTAAACGGAAGAAGAGGTCAGAGGGAGGGTGACCTTTTTTGGTTCTTCGAGTATAGGTTCAGTTTTGAACAGCGAAATCAGCCCAAACACTTGGGGTAAAAAGCTGTCTGACTCTTATTTCGTAGGCTTGTTTTATCCGAGATTACATTCATAGAACGGTAAACGAGAACAACTTAAAGATCTTTTCTTCAGTTGATACAATCTTTCGAATCAAAATAAAAAATATGCTGACAAAAGCTCTGAAAAGAAAAGCTCATATACATGTTTTCCTTGCGGGCTTTTTTTTGTCTCTTAAAGCTTCAGGGATACAATAAACGTTTGGTTAATGTTTGATAGGCGTAGTACAAGATACAGGTCGAGGAATTCGTGACTTGTCCGGTTTCCGCAATGTTTTCGCCAGAGATTGTTGAGACTTGTTCTTAGGCTGTTGGGTCGCATTGCTGCTAGCCGGCGAAGATTTCTTCTCCCCTTGCTCATTACAGCGCAGCTCCCATTGATACCGAAGAGTGCTGAAACCTTGTCCGTCATTCTCTTCTTGGGCATGCTTCTCCTTGCTCGAACCCGGTTGAGAGACCGTTCGCTTGTAGTTAACCTTTTTGGTGGTAGACCGAGGTGTCTCGACACAGGAAACGGGTCTCGCATTCCGCCGAGACGATAGTCGACTAGGTGACGACAACGTTTTGGATTCCCTGCTCCCCAGCGACGCAGCCGACGAGGCCGTGGACGAGCAGGGCGATTGACTGGGAGGAGTGGCCTTCTTGCGCTCAGCGGTCAAGCCCATTGCTTCCATAACGGTAGGGCAAAACTCTCCCGGTCCATGAACCGGTGATTGTAACGGGGAAGGGTTGATATCCAAGTGGTAGTCATAAGGTAAAGCTGCTATCGGGGTCAACGCCGCTAGCAACTCTTGCGTTAAAGGCCGAGTTAGGGTATTACAATTGAAGAGGAAGGAATCGCTTTGGTAATGACGACGTAGAACAGCTTCTTTGGCAGTCAAATTCTCCAACCACCAGTTTAGAGCGCCCATACTGCACATAAAACGTAAATTCATTAGAAAACACCGTTAGGTGGACTTTTGCGTATTGTTTGCAACGTACTTTAACAGTTCAGTGATAAAGGCGGTGAACCGCAAGGGGCCATCGGGCAACGAGTCTTCATTAGCCAGACAGAAAACCAGTTCATCAAGCCACGACAATGTTGGACCTATAGCAAAAATCGATATTGATTACTACAGTTACATACCGACTTGCACACACGTGAACAAATTGTACCTGCACCATTGCTTATCATAGCGGAAATAATAGATTTTTTTACTTCAATTTTATATGGTATGCGTTCCGTCAATGTACAAGGGACACTTGAAGAGCATCTTTACAGATTTTCCTTACAACACTATCTACAACAAATCTTAACTATACGTTAAGACTGCTGACATTTAAATCAGTGTAACTTTCATATGTTAGTAGTCTTGAGACAGCAGTTCCGTACGATATATTCTACTTCGTCTTCGCATTGAAATTTACTGTTGCTTGGATTCACGTTTACTCTCGGAATGGTGTAATAAATTACGCGGCGAATTTATTTCCTACAAGCAACACTAATGTGAGACAAGCAATGGGCGAACGCCTATGGTACTACAGCAAATATAGGACACAATATCTGTATTTCCCTGTTAATTTACTATGAAATGTCTCTTGTTAATTTAATTTCAATTAATTTTAATTAAAATTTCTTCCGTTAGCATGACCGCTTATGCGTTTTCACGGTCGTTACGGAAGGACGAAACAGAAGTGCTGAAGAAACAACCCTTGTGAAATGCTCGACTATCTGTTGTATTACCTAAAAGTATTGAAAATAAAAATACCAGCAAAGAGCAAATGCTCACGCTGGTTTAAATAAAAAATAATTAAAAAAACATTTGCAAATAAGACCCCTTTGGCTATCAAAGACGTCGGAACTGGACAAGTATCAATTACTTCATCCGAAGTATTGATATTTGCAATAAAGCTTCTTAAACACCCCTGTTCTCTTGCAATTATAAACAAACAATGCAGAATTCCACGAAGTTGAGGGCGAGAACTAGAATAAAAAAACTTTTCAGAACATTCCGAACACATTCCCAAACAAAGCAAAGTGAGTCAAGGTAACCGTGAATTTCACTGCCCAAACCAAGGTTCGGAAGACAAGTTGCTCAAGAAAGTTTCAAAATCTCCCTCAGGGATGTAAACAACGCACAACTGCAGCGTATAAGGGTTTAAGCGCATAAAACCCAGCGACCTTTTGATCTGCCCAAGCTACGTAACTCACAAAGTGCAAATTCCCCCGTCGTAAATATTTAGTAAGTCACGAAGATTGGAAATCTTACCCAGTTTCGCCGCAGCTTCAATGACTTTCCAAACCGAGTTTGGAACTTGTCCAAACAACGTAGAAACGCTGGGTTTAAGTCCATCGCTGACTAGGTTATAAAGGGCGGGACTTAAAGCTGTTGACACCAATCTGGAAGGTGACATTTTCTTGTCTGGACTGATCGCTTGTTCTAAATGTAAATATCTGCAAAGTTGCGCGGCGGAGACAGAAACGCTCTGGACTAGTTCTGTTCAAACAAAAATAAAATAAATCAATAAAAAACACCAAAAAAAAACGAGTCATGTAAAAAAATGTACAAAGTTATTACACCATTTTGATCCCACCCTTTCCTTACCTTGTTTCTGCTCCATATTAAGCGATTTGCCCGGTGAATCAGGAACTCGGACCGATGCCCATCTGTTATTCAAATTCAAGGACATTTTATCGCCAAAACTGACCGTTTTCCGCAAGGGATGCATCTTATCTTGCGGACTAATACTGCGATGCGCCGTCGCCACGGGGTTCTCGCGAACCAACGGGGCTGGGCTGGCTAGGTGACCGTAACCCTGCGCTAGGGTCGCGTCTTTAGGACTTTGTAGCGTTTCGTTGCACAAACTCAATCCCATGAGTTGCAATTGCTCCTCCAGCCGCGCAAGGTCCTTCGCCGTGGCGGACAAGGTCTGCGCCAGCACATCCGCATCGAACGCCACCGGGGGCGGCGCCACCGGCAAGGACAACCGGTGATGACGCTGCAAATTCCGTACGTGGCGTTCCTGCTCCGAAACCGTCTTACGCAAGATCCCTTTCGGCAAAGGCGGCCGGGGCGGTGTGTACTGGCACCCTTGCAACGACGCCGACCTCCGGGGCAAGGGAGGCGGAGCTTCGCGGCGTTGCTCGTAAGGCGGCGGCGGGGAGACAGGACTGCCGTTAGGCGATTGGGGCAATGGCGGCAATGGCACCGAAGGCGACGCGAAAAACGAAGAAGGCGACGAAAAAAGCGGCGAAGACGCCGTCGAACACAGTCCGGACGATCCGCGGTAACCTGACGAGGATTTACTCGAACTCGATGAAGATTTCGAGCGTTCTCGGGTCAAGGTGACAGCGTCGCAGCTTTTGGGCCGCGTGCGGCCCAAACTCCGGGGCGTCTTGTCCCCTAACCGGCGATGATGGTCTGTGGTGGTGGTCGGTGACGTCAGCGGTTCCGTTTCGGGAATGTCGCTGAGGATCTCTTTCATGTCCGGTGGGAGGAGGAAATTCAATGAATCCCAGTCCTGGATATGCTTAAAGTCTTTGGAGCGGAGTTTCTCCACGTCGGTGCAGGACAAAGGGCGGGAGCGCGTGGCTTTTGGGTGGGCCATGCTGACGGGCCGCGGGGGTTGAGGGGCTATCACAATGTTGGGTTGAAACGAATCGGCTTTGTTGAGGAACGACAGATCCGGGAGGCTGTAGCTGGGGAACACGACGTACACCGTTGGCTCGCTGGACTTGTCTTTACACGCCTCCGCAGCTTCCGCAGCCGCCACAGCCCGTTGATGGAGCAACAGATCCCGACTGTCGGTTTGCTGATCGACAGTCTTCTTGGGACTCGTTTGCGTGGCTTCACTGTTGGTGCTGGTACTGGCGGTCTGGACCGCTTCGTCGGATTTGCTGATCATGGGTGGGGCCGCCACTTCCCCGTGGCTCGATTTCTGGATTTTGGCATGTAATTTCTCTTCAAAGGAGCCGGGCAGCAAGCCCAGTTCAAACGGTCGTATTTTAGCAATGACTTTGTCGATACTGTTGGCCGTGTGACTGAACGTATGGCTCTGGCGGCTCCGGGTCGAGTACTGGGACATGGAGTCGCTCACCAGCACGCGGAGTTTGTCTTCTTTGTTGAACGGTAAGACGTCAATGTTCAACGAGCCGTTGAAATCGCTCGTTTCGGTCAAGGGAAATTCTTCGGAGATTTCGGTTTGGTCTAAGCTTTCCTCCAACGCCTGTTCCGGCTTGGGTAAACTGAGTTGCAAGGTATGCGACGGATGGTGGCTCGCGGTGGAATTGAGCGTGGCGTGGCGTTGGTTATTGAACGACGAGAGGATGCTGCTTTCATCGCCCACTTTTTCGTCCGCGCTGCTCGGGTAATCTTCCACCCAGGCTTCGCCGCCGCCCGAGGCGATCATGTCATAATAAGGCGGCGTTAACAAACTGTCTTCCAGGCATTGTTGATTCTTCCCTAAGGGCAGATCGTCCGTCAGGTGGTGGAGACGGTCGGTATGGACAAACTGGGGCTTTTTGTGGCGCGTGTCGCCAAAGTTGAGGTCCGTGCCGGATTTTTGCCGCATGTAAATCTGCAATAAAGTCAAAGTGTCGTTATGACGCTCCGGGTGTGAGTTTTTATTGCCGCTGGAGGTGCTCGAATCGGAGCTGGTGCTCGATTCCGCCCCGTGAGGGGTGTCTTTCCCCCGTGGGAGCGCGTTGTTGAGACATTTTTTGTACAAATCCGGTAAGCTCTGGCATTTATTGTCCTCGTTCCCGTTGGTGAGGTCCGACTCGCGTTGCCGGCGGTCCACGATCGGGTTCGAGTGCCGCACCCGGCGCTTGATGGGCGTATTTTGCGCGGATTGAATCACCGTCGGCGACCAGGGCGTTCGCATGGCGACCGAGGTTGGCGCCAGCTGCACCTGGCGTCGCTGGTGCGGCCAAGTGCCGTATTGATGTGTGGGCATGGGCGGAATGGGCGGTGGGCGGTAGCCTTCCAACCAATTCGTACTTTCCGAGCTGCTGCTTCCTTCGCGACTACCTAGAAAGCACAACAATAGCCCGGTGGCCCTGTTTTTAATCCATGAAGGGTTCATAATTTGTTAAGAAATTAATATGCGTTATGAAGTTAAGAAGTTAACAACTTTTTTAAAAAAAAATTAAACCAGCGTGAGCATTTGCTCTTTGCTGGCATTTTATTTTCAATACTTTTTAGGATTTACAACGGTTTGTCGAGCATTTCACAAGGGAGGGGACAATTATAGTATTCTATAATGTGGCCCAGTTTGTGGCATAAATATGAATTGCTTCATTAACAAATTCAGTTACATGTGGGAATACTTTAACATTTAACAACTTAACAAAGTTAAGTTAACAAAGTTAAGTTAACAACTTAACAATTTAACAACTAAAAAAGTTAACTTAATATGCATTAAGTTGTTAAGAAGTTAAAAAAATACGTAACGCACGAAAGGCGTCATAATGGGTGAAACCTGACGGCTTCTGGTTACCGAAGGCGGGGCACACTCACCTTGTTCGTGATAATCCGAGTCTAAAGACGGGTCTGTGGCAGACGCTGAGCTCATTAACGCACTGCCCTCGAACGCTAAAGTGTAATTCGTCATGTTCGCTTTACACGTAACGGCCAGGACCAAGTCTTCCTCATTTTCCGAATTCAGCGAATCCGTACTGATGGTGGTCACGTGGCGCTTGGGAACGATTTCCTGGGCCTCCCGAACGGGCGAAAACAAGGGACCGGATTTACAGAGGGACATTTCCATATCCGTGAGGCTGGATTCGCCCTGTGAAGATGGATCGCTGTAAGAGCCATCTTTGCCCACCTACCACGACACGCAAAATGAGGTTAGAACAAAAGGCAAGTTTCGGGCTTTCTCTCCCTCCCGATATAACTACCGTACAGGGTGAGCAAACAATCATTACGTGGCACAAGGGGCGCGGAAGGTCCTTATGCACTTACTTAAATCGATTTAGTGAGAAAGACAATGTGGAACGTAAACCAACTGGTGACAAATGACGTTACCTTTGTCCAATGCTTGACAAAGGCAGCCGCACTTTAGAGTGGCGTTGTGGCTGATAGTAATAAACAGTAATTGAGTAATATCACTGAGTGGCTATTTACGAGTATTCGTTTTTGTTTTATTTTGCCATAGAGTATATACATACTTATAGTGGACTAGAGTCATAATATTATCATTGCGCAAGGAACGTCGCCATGTTTCAGTTACAACAACGGTTTTCTTCCGGTGTCACCGGGACCCAAGATGGCGACGCTGAAACCGCAACGAAGGCGGCATGCAACCATCGGTCAATACAAAGTTTATTCCTGTTGCCGCTTAGGTAATGAGCTACTAAGGTTGGAAATAATTTCATATCGTACTTGGAGCAAACTGAAGTACAACCTCAAGCTTCCTTGTAGAAGCCCTCTTATCCGTCAGGTACTAGAATGGACCCCGCGCTGGATAATCCGAAGAGCGTTCATAAGAACAATCATACTTTGTGAACAAGATTTAAAGTACTGATATGAGTGTTGCATACAAATATTTATACACACTTTATTAATTTAGCTCGGAAATCAGTCATTCTTTTTTGCCAACCAATTACCGTATTTCTGCCCACATTTAACTCATATTTGACACTGTGCTCTCCTTTTCAATAGGTTCCAACGCTTTTCGCTTCATTTTAATCGCAAACACGTTTCGTTTCCTTCTTTTTTTTTGGCCAGTGATTGAAAATTAAGGTAAAGAAAAAAGCTAGGATCAATGACGAACGTTTAAAAAGCGATTATGATCCACAAGACATGGGTAAAAATAACTAAATGAAGCGGAAGCTCCAAAACCTCTAAACTTTGATAAGTGTTCTTACTGAAGTTTTAATCTGCTTTCTAAGGCCATGATTAGACTCGTTATCTTTTCTATTAAGTTTTATATTTTGTTCCTAGAATAAGCAACAGGAAATGGATGTGCGGGGGAAAAAGACGAAGACACGTCCGGCTAAAGCGGTAGCCATTTTAACCGGTGCAGATAACGAGAGCTTATACTGTAATGACTTACCAAATCTAGCTTTGCTCTCATATCGTGTTTCGAACACATCAAGCAACCCTCACATGTTTTGCACTAAAAATTTTTCTCAACAGCAAAGACTCGAAAACTAGCACCTGCCGGATCTGAACTCATCCATTCATCCCGTGGCTAGGTATCTGTTGATTCACTATCAACCTACACATCCACAACCACACTACAGAACAACGTGGTTTCAATATATGAAAAGTCAATCCAACAACGAATTTCTAGTTTCCAAAATGGCGAGAGAAATCAAATCAATAACAATTTCGAGACCTGCGCAACAATGGAGAAGTTCGAATCTGCGAGCAGTGTCAAGTTTTGAGACCAATGCTGATAATCAAAGCAACAATGAATTTCACGGCTCGCATGACAACTCCGGAAGTAAGACTGCGTACGTAGCTCTCGTAATATAAGGTCATAAAGCTCCTATAATTAACACTAAGAACATTCTAAAAAAACACAGCAACACCTCCGTAAATCGATAAGGCCAGTGGAAACCAACACAAGCTAATCAACCAAATGAGTTAATCTTACAAAGCGAACCTAACGGTGTTGCCAAAAGACGCACTCGATATCAAATTCCCCAAAATATGGAAAAAACGCGTTCTCATGACGACTAGGCATCGATTTAGGGAGGTTTGACTGTATAAACAAGACAGCAAGGCTTTTTATCGCCGTCTAAGTAGATGCATTAGACTTCTTGGGATCGTTCTCAAATAGTTGGCAAAGAATGACGCCACGGTGCACTACAAAAGAACGGAAGGCGGTCTTACTTGCGAAGACGGGCACAAAGGAGGGATCAATAGCGAATGCATGTCTTCTGAGCGAAAATCTTCCATATCAATATGAGCCAAATTGGCATCGACTGTTTTGGCCAGGGCTACATATTCCTCCAACTGGCGGGGTTCTGCAGCCGGGGGCGCCTTGGGAGCCGACGTCGTAAGGCTTGACGTCGAACTTGCGCCTTCTTTAAATGCTCGCTCCTCACTACACACCAACATGAAAAAAAAAAGAAAAGAGCCATCAGTCCCACTCTTCGTTAACGAAACCCTTCCTGGATCTCTTACCCGTTTTCTTCGCACCAATGATATTCGCCGGTATCGTGCACGCTGCTGTCGATGGACGTGGTAGACGTCGCGGCTGGCGGACTCGAGCGATTCGAATTGCAATCCGACGAGTGTTGAAAACGAGCCGTCACGCTCCCAGTAGTTAATCTCGAATCTGAAGAGAAAGACAATACCCCCGTGAAAACAAACTTGGAACATCACGAGGAGAAATTTCCTGCCCTCAAACTCATGACGACACACCAGGGAAGGAAACCCGAACCATATTTGGTGAAAAGGCTTCCCAAACCACTTCAAAAACGACTCTACACCCCCCTGTCCAAACCGAACTCATGTATCAGCGAATATCTCAACAGACGGATGAGATATTTCGCCACTTAGACATTTCTCCAGCTGCAAACTTTCATCTAAGTCAAGTCTGACCTTCAAAATGACTTAAATAAATTACTTTCGAAGGGATCAACAAGAGAAATTCGCTAAAAAGACGCTCGCGGCCCTGGACTTCATATCTTACAGGAATTTCCTGTAGGGAGCCAATGGCGATAAAATCCATTAACCTCAACATTCCTACACGCCAAAAAAAGAAAAAAAAATATTATCTCGCTAAAACGATCCAATTTGCGTCTATGGACCGTTCCCTGTCCCTTTAGCTTCCTCTCCGAGCTTCGTAACACAAGTTCGCTATTGATTTACCATCACACTTGTGGGTTGCAACGCCGGTGCAGTGCGCATGCCCATCTTGTTAAAACTGTCTCAACGCCCACATGCGCTCCTTTTTTTCATTTATTTACTTTATCTGCCTAGTCTACCACTGCCCTTTAAAGCGCTTTAATAAGATAAGATTGACTCTTTTTTTGCGCGCGCGACACTAGTGTTCAATTACCTGCAGTTACAGAAATTGGCCTTCGTGACGCATAATCGGAAAATCGCATTGTAAATGGCACATATTAGCTTAAGGGAGTTGGTTTCTAGGAGTTGTGAGGGTTTTTTCGTTGTTTACCGTTAGGCTGTCCTTTTAATAAATCAGTTCGTGCACTTTAAAGCTACTTTTTTTCCCCGGGAGGGAAAGATTCTTCCACGACACTAAATTGCCGTCACTACACAGTTTTAAAAGCTCGCAAACAGGACGACAGAGAGCAACTGCAGCAGCAGATGCAAACGTGAGGGGTTGTAATTAGATCCCTGCACCAGGGAGAAGCAGAAACAGAACAGGGTCTTGTTCTCACCACTCGGGCTAAAAGCCACGAGACAAGTCTTTTGCAGCGGACTACACAGTCCAGAGAGGTTGCTCCATATTGTGTGCTTTTTAGCGTAAAATGTTGGATTGAAATGACGTCACGACACGCGACACAGGACGTCCAAGTATCAGGATCCACGCCCAAAGTTTCCTAATATTCCCTAGGTAAAGCTACTAAGGAAGCGCGACAATGTTGGATAATAATGAAAAACACCACGACTCGCAGCCTTAGGGCGTGTTCACGGCTACGCGACTACTGATCTTCCAGCGAGGTTCTCGCCTTCACAGCCTCCCCAATTCAAAGATGGCGTCGGGCACCCATCTCAGGGTCTTGGCGTCGCCGCCCTTTAATTTAAGGATCTGTGCCTTGCCCGCGTCTTGCATCTTCAAAGGTTTTTCTACAAGAGACCGAGTCCCAGAGACTTCAAGTGACCACTCGGTGGGAGGCGACTCATTGACACACGGGAGTTCGCGATTGTGGGGTTGAGGGAAGAAGTTGGCAGAGAATTTGAGAAAGCCAGAGTGTTGCGTGGAGAAGTACACGTCCACGGGTAAAAACTGGAAAATCTCCAGCAGAGATATATTTGGGGTGTCCACCCTACATGCTTGGGGTCTCATGGCCACAACACACGTGGGCCATGAGACAACGTTGCGAATCGCATGTGCACCTTGGGGACCGTTATAGTGATGCTCATCTTAGGGGGACAAAAGGTGCTTAAAATAAAAGTTTCCTTCGGGAGGAAATGAAGCCGTTAAGGTTCCGGCGTGTCATTACGCCTGTAAGGGAGAAGCAACCCTTGTCCTATGACGCATCTGGAAGAGCGTGCAACGCTCGTATCGAATACCTGACGAAAAATGTAACGTTATATCTTTGATAGATGTGAGAGAGCTCAAAGTCGTTCGTTGCGACAGCGAGGAAAAAGAATAAGAGCTTGACAAGTGACACAGCCACGGGAAATTAGAGGGAAACCATGTTATGCCGTCACGCTCATATATCAACATTGCACACTAGCGTCGCCTTTCGGTGGCGTGGGGTGTTTCCTTCCATCTTGAAAAAACAAATGTTTACTACTTTTTATCGAATTATAATTAGTATCTAGCGTATTTTACTTTGTACGTTTTATGTAATAGCTCGCAATGTTTACGTAAGTAACACGTAAGTTACTTCGAACTATTCTGATACAGATAATATTCTGATGAGATGATGAGATACTGTACGGAAATGTCGGCTATTAGGGAGGAGAAAGAAAGTTTCCAGCCTAAGTTAGTCTACAGACAAAGCAACCTACTAGCAAACTTTAGATATACCGGACAAGTTTCACTTGGCGGCTCGTTACAGCTGAGATTTTAACGCATTACAGTGCTAAACAGAGTTCGTTTCCTAACGAACGAGGCGAAGTTCGTTTCGGTGACAGATTGCGTTCCGGAAACCATTTGGACCGATTGCGATTTGAACCCCGGGCAAACTAACTTCGCTAGACTGTAATAACGCTTTCTTGATGAAATGAGTTTTTGGGTAAAACGACGTTCGCCTCAGTGCACTAACACACCCAGTGACATTTCTGTTCATCGCAAAAAGCAATCTTCTGTTTCGCTTAACTTACGTCTCGCGAAATTGACATCGACGCCAATATAAACTACGCCAACTGTACAATGTAATGAACTTCCGTTGTTGTTTTTTATACACCGTGTTCGGAACGTGTAATACTGACATGGAGACATCGGCGTAACGACTAATGCTCACGCCGATAAAGTAACAGGGATAAAAACGTCTTTGTGTAATTAACCCAATGTTACTTAAATCTTGAGAGCTTCGAGTTTTGTTAAAGAAAAAAACTACGAAAAATGTACCTGAGAGGAACCCATTACACACCCGTGTTTCATGCAACGAAGTTCCTTGTTTTTACCGAGACATAGATGTCGGCGTATCATGCGAATGGCGTAAGACACGCTGACCAAATTTCTTCACGAATTTAACGCTCTGAAAGTACAACACGCCGAAAGCTATAGGACTAAAAAGAGCCGATGCAAGTGTTACTCAAATACGAAAGTTTTGCTGTCGTTACTACAAAGACTGTCGGTTATCCTCATTTGCTTTTGACCACAAGTTTCCTTTTAATAAGAATTCGAAAAAATACATACTTTTTTCCCTGCAAGGATAGCTATTACGGCGTGTCCTAAGGGGATGCTTAGAAGACATGATCTTTTTTCCTAATTTTGTAGGTTAACTACTGTACCACATTGCGTGGCATATTCACACACGAGAACTTCTGCTTACATTAGCTAATATTTACATAACCTTCTAGAACGTCAGGAGGTTAGAGACTGGCTCAACTACATAAACGAGAGTCTTCTACGTTAAACACTGCCCAACTCGGGGCAACACGCATTTCGTATCGAACTAAAACATTCGTTATAAAAGATGCTTGAATACCCTTTCCACATAGTTTTTAATCTCTCTTAAACTACATCTGAATAAATTATCCAAAAGTCAACGAAAATTACATCTTCAACACTTCAACCTTACCACAAAAAATCACTAGCAATTGATTTAAAAAATTCATGATTTAGAATAATACTTTTATTCATAAATGAAACATACTGAACGCAAATAAAACTGTAAAAATCAACAACGAAGAAACTAATATTGCTTTAAAGAACTTTCATATAAACAAAACACCAAAACGAAGTACCAAACGAATTATTCACTACAAAGTAAAACAATACAGCACGCGTAAAATAAATAGATAATTCGAATAAAATAAACAAGAAATACGCATAAACGGTGGAAGAAACAAAAACGAAAAAATAAATACGTCACGACAACACGCGCAAGCCAATTTCGAACTGAAAATTCAAAAAGAAAATCAAATAAACTCATTCATATCACGTACATGTTAAAAATGTACATAGAATTATTCCACATAATAGACGAAATCCTAAATTCCACCTTAACACCCAACGATGTAAACTTGGTAACTAAAATCTCACCAGAAATAAGCGAAGTAGCTAAGCCAGAAATGGAGTCGAACTCATTTACATACCAGGAAAGATCACCACTGAAGATCATATACCCTATTACGAAACCCTTCACACGCGAATTGGTCCAGCAGCTCTTCACTTGATGGCTGAATATATTGGTGGGGGGTATTAATTGGGGTGACAATCACTAGTTAGTTCAATTGTCAAGCAACTTACACACATCCAAGACATGGCGCCAAACCGCGACCAGCTCTTGGCTCATGAGCTGCGTGCACCATATCAACGTGAACATGGCGTCACGTAGGGGAAGGCCAGTTAGCTTGAAGCCTCGCGAACTTATTTCGACTGCTCCATGGCCATTCAATGAAATGGAAGGTCAAACGAGATGACCGTCTTTATAAGTAAGGAAAAGACCCCTCCCCCCTTCCCCTACCCCTAACCCCCCTCAGAAAACACCTCCACTGACTTGGGTTGTGGTCACCTAGACTTTCTGTCTCACAGATTCAAACGAATAAGAAAAATGGGTAAAGAAGTGAGCGCAACGCACGCCGCGCTCCTAGTAAAGCTTCCAACTGCTGGGCTGTGCCACGGCACGCCGTTTAGTCCTACGTTGCTCCATGCATGTGTGTAACCCACCAACGGTGCCAAATTCAGACATCTAAATATAAAACGCGGGGCCTAGTCCCGAAAACTCTTTGACGTACCTCTCATCATTCGCTACGTAAATTGCTATGATTAGTTGGCGATAACGGACATTCACGACCTACTTGGGCAGCCCCAAGTACAAGACTTGAGCCTCATTAGCCCTCTATCGGTCGTCCCAGCCTCCGATTCAACTTTCGTTCATTCAATCCTCAAGTACGTCTTCCTGAAGTACCTAACTACGTGTCGTTCGACAGGGAGTACGTGGGCACCGTGACAAAAGTTAAGACAACAAGTACCGTAGAAACGGTTTGGGCAAACTGCCCAACAAAGGTTTTAAATGGTATTTATATGTCTATACTTGCCTGTGGATTGGGCCAAAGTGTCGATGACGTTGTCCGCCATGGCGAATGCCCAACTGACCCCGCACTATAAAAGAAACAAAAAACATGCAGAACAGCTGGAGCTTCTACGGCTGGTTCGCTTAACTAACACTCTTCAATTCGTGTTGCTTTTTTAACCCCAACTATTTGCAAACACCACATGGGCTACGGATTGGAAGCACTTTGCACTAAGTCAACGTTTTCCTGACTAAACCCATGCTACTACTGTACTCGAAATAATATCAGGATGCTTTTTCTCACGAAACTCACAAAGTTTAGAAAACAAACTTCAATAATTAAAAGGCAAGATATAAATGTTGTCTCTAGCATTTGTCGCTAAATATAGAAAAGTACTACAAAAATAGAAAAGATAAGGAATGCTTCCTGTCTCAAAAATATTGCGAAACATTTCTCAATTAAAATAGTGCTAGACAACGTTAACAAAAGATGATTGAGAATAACGGGAATAAATTGACAATAAAAACGAACATATTAGGAAATAAATACGCACGGGAAATTCTTACCGGAAAGGATGGGTAGGTGAATGGAAACAGATCGATGGCGGAAGTTTTACATTGCAAATCGAATTTGTTTTGAAAAAAAGGTCGTTATCCTTCGGTTAGCTGCACAATCTTCAGTCTTGTACCCCACTAGACATCGTTTTTCTAGTCAGATCAAGCACAGGTGGCAAACAAGAGGTAGGCAAGTCAACGTAGGCGAATTTTCACTTGGCTAAGTCAGTGGTATTCAGTGCACTTGCCACGCCTCGACATGCCGATCCACCACTGGCGCCTTGTATGTGTTCGTCCAATATGAAGCAATGCAAGGTTCGAGTATTGATTAAGCGCCTTAGACTGCATGGAAAAGCGCCGCAACGTCGCAGGCGTCGCTCACAGCAACCCCACAGACTCTGTTTCACCAACCAACAGTGGAGAAAGGGGGAACCGTCCGTTTGTAAAAAGGTCCTCTATGATAAGAAAGTAAACCGCGGTATCCGGTAAAGAGCCATGAAAAAATGATCGCCTTTAGCTGGGGAATGGGTTGTAACGTTGTGTACGAGAACGGGGAATTTCGAAAACGCGCATGGCATAACCTTACTAGCCTCATTCTCAACAATAGAAACATCGGAAGCAATATGTTTAACATGTGGGAACGTTTACTGAAATATGGAACTGAGTTTCAGACTACGTAATACAGGCTGTGGTAAGAAATACATTTCGTACCCGAAACTGGCTCCTCGTAAAATACGTGCACGTAGTACGCGAAAGTACTCGTCAATAATGAATTTTTGTACTGGAGAGGAAGCCATGGTAACAATGGATACTCCTGTACACAAGGATGGACGTAAACAATTTGTGATATCTGTCTTGTATTCCAAACCGTTCATGAAACAATGGTCGACCGTTGTTTCGGAAGTTCTCTGAAGCGAACAGTCCGTTAAAACGAAACGGAATTGTAAAGTTTTGCTGACAAACTACTACGTAGAATTGACTCAAGTAGCGCTGTAGTCTTACTAGTCCGTAGAAACGAGGGAGTTTATTACAGAGGGCAGCTTGACTTATGAATTGCTCGACTTGCGGTGGTTTCGACTAACGGTGCTACCAGGTAAGTATTAGGGAAGACCTACGATTATTAAACATTTTATAAAATATTCTAAGATTATTAACATCAATCTAGGACTTTTGAACAAAACTTTCATTTTCGGTCATCAACATTGGGAGGGGCCCATTCTCAATACTGTTGTCGCTTTTAATGGGGTAGAATGACCAGGATTGACGTCAACACAGCTACAATCATGTATTTTACGGCTAAACGTGAGAACTCACGCAGCAGGTCGGGGGTTTTCTCATGAATACCTTACTGTTTTATACATCCCTATAAAAAATGAGTTTCTCTTATAGTGAAAGCACCTATTTTTTCTTGAAAGCCTATTTAGAATTAATGAAGCTATAAATTCATCAAATATTTGAACGATGACGTTCGATCAAAGGATTTAATAATTTGAAAACTAATAGTTCCATTCTTTCGTTTCCGTTCATTGTAAAACAGGAATTCGTCAGAAAGCTGAATAAGAAACTCCGGTCGTTAAGTCTACGGTGCACCTCAACACGCTATAGGGAAATAGCATGTAAGATGGCTCAAACGATTCCGAAAAACTGCACAGTACTTAATTTTCAAAAACGTATTTTAAAAAAAGACGTACTACGTCGAGTAAATTTTGCGTTATAATACCTTGTGCAAGTTACCTTTTTTTACAGAAAGTTATTAATAAATTCGTAACACGTTTTTTGGAAAAGGACTTGCAAAAAATCCGGTCTCGAGTGAATTAAAGTACCTTTTAACTAATGTCTTAGCTAAAACAGAATTAAAATCCGTTAGTTTGGATTAGTGACCTGAATAGTTTCTGCCTTTCTGAGGTGACAATTCCAAAAACAAACTGTCTGAATACACTGTAAAAAATAATTCGTGAATTTACAACGATTCGTTACGCAGCAAAAAATTACAAGGACTTCATTGTAAAAATACTTACAAAAATTACTTTTTAAGCACGATTTTTTTTCAAAAAAACATTTTACAGTATTTTTACAGTTAAGTCCTTATAATTTTTTGCTGCACATGTAAACTCACAACGTTTCCAGTGTAGGATTCTGCATTCGACAAAAGCTTATTTTAATGTGGCTCTAGTGAAACTTGTCATCAAATTTTTTCAATTGCTTTTCTGCCCCGAAAATTTAAATTTTAACACAGCTGTCACAGATTTACTGATTTATGCTTCTACGATGACTTCAACCTTATTGTCGAGATATTTAATGAAATACTTGGCATTTTTTTAAATCGACAGAGCCGTTTAACATAATAGTTCCCCAACAGAACGTGCGATCCACTTACTCTCAATGAGCAGACTACATGACCAAAACGCGGCCACTGAAACAAATAAAACATGAATAGATATTGCAAAGGTAATCTGCTACTTTGTTTTGTCAATCTCATCTGTTGTTCTAAGTTCACGAACTGAATGTACAAGACTCCTTTTATCTTTTCCAAGAAAAACAGGTATTATTGTGCAAGCGGCCTCCTACCGATGCGGTTAATACATTTTCAAGGTTTTCGCATAAGCTGCAAAAACATGGAGTCACGAAACGCACATAAAAATACGAAACCGGACATGAGGTACTGAGTTTATGAATAAAATGCTCGTAAGCGACTTTTCGAGCGACTAGCTTCCACTCTCTAAAGAAATGATCTAACGAGAATGGTTTTCTGTTTCTTTAAGGAGTTTTTTTTTCGTTACAGAATTTCCTAAAAAGGAATTCTATATTAAAAATTCTTCACGCATTTTTAAGTAGCTTTCATTCAGAATTTAGCCTTCAACCTTTACCCCAATAATATAATTGCAAGAATAATGTATTAAAATATTACGAGATTATTTTTATATTAACCTCAAAGAAACACTACAGTCCAATCGATGCAGCCAAAAAACGAAATTCGTTCTCTACTAGTACCTATTAGAATGGGTTTTCTAATGAACGAATACATAAACAGTAAATTTCTAGCACATTAATGCACAAATAGTAAATTTCTAGTAAATAGCAAACTTCTAGTACAATATTTCGCTACAAACGTTCATACGATTTTGCTTTTTTAACTGTTTTAAACCCACGAGCGATCCCGCTTAAAAAAACGAGTGATCAGTAGTTCTGGTCCGCCCACTCATGAATGGATTATTTTCGGGTTTGGCTGATATTGCATTCTGTGGGTAACAAAAGACTGGAAAACCAGATTTACCAGTATCTATTACGAATCTACAGATGTAAGACTAGTGCCATACCATGTGAACGGATGTTTGTCATTGGTAAATACACTAAAGAAAAAAAGGACTTTATTACTCTCTGCTTACTTCGTGATCTTTGGCAACTCTCCGCGAATGTTACCCAGAAGGAATAACTAAGCTAGAGCCGCCATTTGGTGTCCTCTGCCAAACTCAAAACTTCACCATATTTTCCTGACTCACCACCACCCTTCTATGGTTTATAAACAAAGTCAACATTTGGCCCACAGCTTGAGGCCAAAAAGCAAAAATTTATCTAGCTACCTTGGTTCTTAAGGCGTGCAGTAGATGGCAGACGCGTACAGGAAAAACAAGTCCAGACAGCTTTTGCTTGAAAGCCCCGCACGTTGGCGTGAGGGTGTCGGGCGAGCTTGGGCAAGTCGAACGGCCATTTGGTTGTGGATACTTGCGTGGACGAAAAGTGTAGCCATCTGAGAGCGCAAGGAAATTGTACCTAGTTCCTTCATTGATCAGAGCTTTTTCAGCTCGTGAAAAAGTCAGCCAAGCTTTCACTGTTGCTTAATCGTGTCGTATAGCAGAAGCTAATCTTCTGCGTATTTTTCTGGGTTTTTTAATCCCCACCCGACATTGGACTGTGTCCCTCAAGTTTTATCCTCCATTGTTCTGCCTTTTCGGTGGCTTTCTGCCGTATTTGGATTGGTACTTCAATGTGCACTTCCGGTCAGGTAACGCTACTGAAATCCTATTATGTGTTAGTGCGTTTGTATTTCCCTGTTTTCCTTTAGAAGCTTGTACGGATGTCGTGACTTGTTAGAGCGAGATAGAAAGTATGTGACGCGACCTGGATACATATCCGGGTCAGATTTATGCAAACAAACAGATTTCGGGGGTGGGATAAGCTTCCTGGAAGGTCACCCTTCTCGTTTCCCACTTGAGATTTTACTTTCACCCGTTGGAACGGCGGGGAATATTACCTCGCCTTTCGTCATGGTCTTGTTTACCGAAATTGGCTGGCGGGCATTGCGCTGGGCATGCACACTTCCTAGCGAGTCTTGAGAAACGTTCCGAGAAGAAAGTGACCAGAATTTCCAGAAGCAGTCAGACAAGAAGGGGGGGCTGAACTAGGCCCATTGCGCTAGTTTCTGGAGAAATTTTAGGACGGTCTCGAGTAGATAAGGGGAAGAAGAAGGAAATTCGAGTCAACGTTGTCGTTCTTCAGCCCTTCTTCTGTTTTCTCCCCGGAACGTTTCAACAGAACTTGACCTTGCGGAGCGCGCTGTGAAAATTGACGTACGTTAGCATACAAACGAACGTGGCCTTCGCTTTTTGACGGAAGCCTGGTTCGCTATTCAGGTCGATGCTTTGGACCATGCCAGAAAGCTTTTCACACCTTCCCACGTGTCAATCAGAATCGCTATCGTCTGCCATTGTTTCCGAGCCTGCTACGTAGAGCGATGTGTCCACGTACGACGGATCCGTAGTACGGCATCTGTACTGAAAAAGACTTGCCTCCGGGGCCAAAATAGCAAGGTTTACTTGAGATAACTAGCTACCCGAGATAAGACCAGTTGACATTTCCTAATAAGGATAATAATAAGCCAAGTTGTCATAACAGGGAGTGGCTTGATTTCATCAGAAAATGCCTGCGAGGAGGAAGAAGGGGCGGAGCTGGTTCTGCACGTGGAGTCGCAGGCTGCGGCACCATTCCGCGAAAGGTTGCGACATACTGTTAAAAGAAATTTTTCATAATTTCGGCGTTTTTCTCCGGAACAGAAGGCCCCAACCACTCGCATATCAGGATTCTCGTCATCCGGCGTAGGCGGATTTAGCTAGATTTTGTTCTTCAAGCCAAGGGTCCACTCCCCTACAAGCCGTTTAAGAAGACCTTTCCTGGACTATTGCTTAATAATGCTAGCTGTACTCTACGGATGCAGTAGTTGCAAAATTCGCTCGAAGATTCACGAAACTATGACCACGCCAGCTCGTAAAAAAAATTGTCTTGCCTGAAACGTTGGCGCGAAAAAGGTTCAAATTGGTATGGACACGCTGGGACAGGCCCGGAACGAGTTTTATCTTAATCATGAAGGTGTTATCATCTTCTTGAGGCGCATGTTCCGGTTAGGGGAATCTTGTTATCACCTCTGCGAACTTTAATAACATTCCTTTATGAGAGGGTTCTTGAACGGTTTGGACTCTTGGAGCGTTCCTGGCTATTGGCTCTAAGGTTGTCTAATGAAAGGCGGCTGTAAAAGCGATAGGTCAAAGGGCCATGGAGGAAAACAACGTTGCACATTCTATTGCACCCTTCGGACGTCATCGATGAGGCCGCGTTTGACGTGTGTGTGTGTGTGAGTATGTATGTGTGAGGTGGGTGGAGTTTGTCCGGCACGCTAGAGCGGTGTATTCTTATGCTCCAGGTCGGTCTTGGCCCTTGACAGACTTGCCTTATCCTCATTGCCGTGCTAAGCTCTCGGGTCTCTTGACGTGTTTTTGGGTGCAAACGGTGCTTGGTGCGTTCCAGAAGTCGTCTTCGGGAGTGTTTCGCTGGCGAGAAAACTGTTCTTGCAGAAAAAGGAATACTACCTGAAACGGTTTAGAGGAAAACCTTGCTGTGTTTTTCCGGGAAGTGCGTATTGCCCAGTCAAGGAAACATATTAGGGAATGGTAAGCTCTTATGTTGCTAAATTTCATTGACGTCATTCGGATGTAATACAGGTTTCTGGAGTCGTAGCATGTACTGAGAGTGCTATCGTGAACGCTTTGGAGGTTTAGTGTTAGTAAGAAGTTCAAGGAACGCGTTCCATAGGAGTCTTCTCTGTGTAGACCTGCCTTACTTCAACGTTCGATCAGTGCGGTACAGGAGAACGTTGACGGCATGCCATTCATGCACGACAATCGTGGAAGACATTTGTATTCCAGAACACTGCGTGCGTTTTGAGTGCAGTACCAGGAATTGCAATTGTGACGTCATTGCTGTGTGGTTCAGTAGGACGTCATTGCATTGGACAGAGTGGAAGACGTTGCGCGCACTCAAGTTCAAGAGAGTGCTGAACTAGGTCTCAAATGAAAACGCTATGAATGAGCTGGGAAGGTAGATAACGTTCGGTTATTGAGCTTTTCTTGTCTAGACCTGCCTCACCCGGGCGTCCTGTACGGTACAGCTCTGTTTCGAAAAGAAGGCCGCAACAAGACGTGCGAACGGCACGCTATTGGCTAACAATGAAATTTCCTGTGGCGTGTGCTTTAACTGCGGGTCAGCGAATGGTCATAAAGGGCAGGAGTGGGAAACCGCTGGCGCAACTAACGTGGCGTTAGCATGGGGATTTCGGCTAGGTTCGTTTCTTCTGAAGAGAACTAAAATCGAAAGTTGGCGACATCCTTCCCCATCCTCGTTACTCAAGATCGAGTGAGCTGACAAGTTCTGTTGTGGAGCGGACTAGTCGAGGGCTGGGTTGTCTAGACCGGCCCCCGTCACTGTAATAGGGTACATTTCCTTTCTAAAATCCAAGACGTTCCTAGGCCTAGGCAAGGTTACGGCCAACACAACCTGTAGACAGAGGAACCGCGGGCTCGCCCTCCCTCCTGTCCCAGGATTCGTGGACAGCTACGGGGAAATAGCCAACAAAGAAATCGTAGTATGCTGCTATGCGTATTACAGGCAGTTAAGCTTTTATATTGCAAGGAGTGTTGCCTTTGTTCATTGTTAGAACAGGTTCCATTCTGTAAACATGGCTTAATTACAACAATAGAAAGGCTTATTTTGTGTGCTGCTTGTCAGTGACCTACTCTCCACGTTGAGAATTTACACCCGTGGTTCTCAAACCGTGGGTAAATTCTCCCAAACTGTTGTGAGTGCTGTTGAGGAAACGGCACTTCGGAGTTCACTCACGCGGGAGGAAGAAAAGGTGTAAATTGCAGCCAGTCACTATTGGCTTTTAGGGTAGATAAAGCAATTGTGATCATCCAGGAGCCGAATAATAGAGACTAATTGGTCAATTGATCAGTGTAAGCAAGTCTGAAGTATTTTACGCACACAAAAGACGGGTTTTTCATTTTTCCGGGTGCTGCACCTTTGGTGTGGGCAATGCTATTGCCCGTATTTGAATGGAGAAGTTGATAAGTTCACGTTCGAAGTTCAAAGCACCCGTTGCTGCTAGACAGGACTCGAAAACTTGCTAGACGCTTCGGAAGTTCCCCGAAAGTCCGCATTACTTTTTAGGATCTGGTCCTTGTCTGCCTGAGGAAAGAACTCCGTAGAGTCTTGGGGAGGGTTAGTATTTTTTTTGGTATTGCCCTTCGTACTTTGCCATTGATCTTGCGTTCTCCAGCGATGCCATTTGGGGGATAGGTTATTAGTTGCCTTGAAATATTGCATATGAACAACCGACTTGGAAAATCTTCTTCCCATCCCTCGCAGTTATTGCATCTTTGGAACTACGCTGCGCGTGGATCGATAGCACGCCTACGCTTTGTAATGCAAGACACAGGAAAGAAGGCGAAGGGCGTGGCGTAGGGTGCAGCAGAACCCGCGGCGTTTACAGAAAGGTAAACGTCACCGATCGTCTTCATCTGGGGGGGCGTTTCGTCCAACCGTGCCAAGGACAAAGGCGTTGTTTGGTACATGAAGAAGAGCGTGGTCTCCCGAAATAAAACCGTGTGTTACGTCTTGTGTGGCTGTCTTTGCTAGTTTACTTTTTGTATACATTTGTGTATTTTTATTTTATATTCTTTTACTTTTTTAAGTTGTTATCTTTGTTTATTGTCTTTTTTACTTTTTTATTTTGTCTTTATTTATATTTTTATTGTGTATTTTATATTTATGTTCTCTTAATTAAGATTTGCTTTTTGTGTTATATTTACTAGTTTCCCTTATATATGTATTTTATGTGTGTCAGTTTATTTGTTCAATTCGTTAATTTTCTTACCGGGATTGTCTTTTTATTTTTTAATGATGTAATATATAATAGCTGAGGAAAGTGAAACTTACCTCTGGTGATTTAGTTTGATAAGAGCGATAATGTAGGCATTTACACTATTCTGTTAGCGTTTTTACAACCTTTGGGTGCGAGGGGAAACTTGTCCCATCCAGTTCGTTGACTTTCCGATAATTTTCGGTTCCGAGTTATCATGAGTGGACACGAGACGTGCTCTTCCTAGGGCTTCCCATGGAACGCTATTTTCGTGGTATTTTGGGACCAGTGCGCCCTCGTGACTTGTTCGGAGAAAAAGCAATAGTTGGCAGCTGCTCAAAAAAATTTTCCTTCAGCTTGAGAAAGGCGCAGAACAAGAAGAGGAAGTGACCCGACTTCCTCGGGGGGAAAAAGCCTTGTTTTTCTGAGGTTTCTGCGTCGTGGGGAAGGCTAACAACGCAGTCGACAATGTCAGATGAGCACTTGTCGTGTTATTTGTTGGTTTAGCTTGGCTAAACGAGCTAATACCCGATATTGATCATCCGCTGGCCCTCTAGAGTTTTAAAACGTTGCTGTGACTGGTAGGCCAGGCAGCAGTCAGTCCCTATGGCAACCGTGTGTTTTTCTTGGTTATGCACAGCATCCCTCTCCTGCGTCCGTGACAAAGAGTTCGTTAATGGAGATAAGGTAGTTCAGCGGCTTTGGGGTATTAATTAAGGGAGATAGGAAGATTAGGAGCAGAAATGGCACAGAATGGATGTTATGTTTGCTTGACCTGTTGTCATTGGTGCAGATTCTGTTTGTATTGCAGGCGGAAATTATGTCCCAAGTTGCGAAAAGTCACGACGTCGCGCTTCGGTCTCGTTGGATTGTGTTTCCAGAACTGTTGGGAGTCAATACAATGCAATTCCGGTATATTGGTTGAAGCTGTTTTTCCGCGCGAAATTCAACAGGGGGGGGTGAAGTTTCAGTAAATGTCAAAGTATTGTATCTTTCGTAAAACGGGATGAAAGGAATTAGGCATTCTGAAGGACCTCAGTTAACTTTCTAGTGACTCACTTCTGCGAAATGGAAAAGCTTATGAAGCATGCAAATTGGGACAAATTGATTTTTGTGTAGAAATGACGTCACGGGAAAGTTCTCGTGACGTCGAGTTTCTATACACTTCAATCCTGATTGGTGTGATGTAAGAGGTTAATCTAGTCGTCAGTTTAAACTGGTGCAATAGACGTGCGAAACTGTGTACGTGCTCTGCGCGCTGGAAAAGAACGAGTGAACAGTCGCTAAGACACGGTACGTCGGCAACAATGAATTGCGGGGTGATGTCAGCTATACCCGAGAAAATTTAGCTGAGACGGCGTCCGTGAATGTGGTGTGCTTTCGTAACAGTTTCGTTTTATCACAGCGCATTTCTGCAAGTACGTTTATCCTCAGTTTTTCCATAAAATGACGACGGCGTCCGTGAAAACGTTTCAGTAGCAAAGTTCTCCAGGTTGCACATGAGAACTGAAGCGGCAAGACTCGACTTGCGCGATTTATAAGGGAACGCTTGCTCGGCTGAGAATTGTTTCTTCCTGTCCGTAATGTTCTACCGATTTTCATCTGGGCATCTTTCTGAACAGAAACCGCGGTCCTGGAGTTAGATGACGTTCGAAGCGCCATTTGGCGGGAAAACCTGCGATTTTTCTTGGCGTCGTTTAGAAGGCGCTTTGAACGTTAAATCCTTGAATATTTCCCATTCAAATGGGATGAATGGTGTCGTCCAAGTCAATAACAGTTCTTCAGTTCGCCAACGTGCTTTGAAAGGGAAAAGTTTTCTTTAAGGTTTATTCAGAATCCAGTCCGTGTTCGCGCCACTAGAGGGTATCATGGTGTGAAGATCCGCCATTTTTAGACCATTGGATTGCCTTGTTCTGCGCGCGAATTGCAACAGATGTTTGGAAAATGGAAAACGAGCAATGTTTACGTTGAGAACATTTTTCATTAATGTGAACATCTCAGTATAATTACTACACATGGCGGTTTCTTTACTGAGGCCTCCAGTGACAACTGTATACCGAAATTAGGAATATGCCCTGTAGGCAGTGGCGGCGGTATCAGGTCGCTCGTTTGTAACCGTACACCGCGTAAAAGCTTTGTTTGTATAATAGGAGGTGTCAAATTGATTGCGTCATACGGGAAACCTGGGCTGGTCGAGATTGCTCAAATTCCCCCTTATGGTTTCATGACTCCTCTTATCGACTTCGTTTTCGAGTTTGTTTAGATGTTGCTTTATCTTCGTTTTATCATGATTTTTTTTCGTTAAGTGTGTATTAATTCGTCTTTCTTTCGTGATTTACAGCGTTGGGTAGAGTGGCGGCATAAGTTTCTGGCCGTTCTCCTGGGAAGCGGAGACTACTGCGAAGCCCAGCACAAATAAAAAGTGAATTTGGCTGTGGGCATTGTTCTCCCTTGAGCTTGATACAGTTACAATCCAAGAAATTTGAAAAAAAACGAAACAAGAATAAAAAAAGGTCGTGGTCCGAAGGTGAAATTAAACGTCGTGGGAATCCGAATTCATTGGGTGTTCAATCTGGCGGCGGTGGATCCTGTTGCAAGTTTTGCCTGGCCCGTGTGTGATCCTGGCAGGCGCTTGCTATTGAGCCGCATTAGCGCGTCTAGTTCCTTTGCTACCAGATACAGTGAATTGGCAAGGAAGAGAAAAGCGACAAGTCAGATTGTCCAGCGGCCGTTATGGGAAGCTCCATGGGTTGAATTGACATCACCCTTCGCTGTTGTTTTCCCATAAATCGAGCCCAAGCTTTGTCACCCCCGATTTCTCCCATTCTTGAGTTCCACCCTATTTTTTCACTAGTTCGAAGATACTCCATTAATTTTGGGGTTTTGTCCCTGAACATTTTTTCGTACAGATATCAAATTGTATGTGTTCTGGGCCTTTCTAGATACGGTCGTATCACATCCCTCCCTTGTGACTCTTCCCCCATCCCTTTTCGTCAGGTATTTGTACGTTTTGGTGACCACGACGTATTTTAAACACTGGCACAGCAAGGTTTGAAGAAAAAAAGGAAGAGGCGTAAAAAACCAAGAAAAAAGAGAAAAAAGAAAAAGAGTCGCCGCCTTTGTTTCGGACAATTCGTGATTTTTTTGTTTCAGTTGGTAGACTCCCCTTCAGAGTTTTTAATTGGGCTTTGATTGGGTAATTTTTACGTGTTCGAGAGGAAAGTGAGCATTTTTATTCACTGCAGACTTGGAGAAAAATCAAGAAAAGGCAAAAGTCAAGCTTTTTGAAGAGACAAATATATATTTTTGTATCGTTGTGAAAATCCCTCTTCCCCCCTTCATATTCTCATTATCACTGACCGTCTTTTCACAGCCATTCTGCTGTGTGAGTTTGTTTGCATTGAGGATCGCGTTTGGTTTTGTATTTCAACTTGAGTTGGGTGAAAGCGAATCACGTGTCTTTTGTCAGCTCCCCTCCAAGTCCCTTGGCAGTTTGGCATTGGTCCCAATTGCACGAAGATTCTTCATTTGCCCTTAATTGTCCTGATTTGAGCGTTTCATTTGTCCCCTTCTTTTGAAGTGGTTGCTTTTTTGGCCCGCCATATCAGCAAACGGTAGCAAAATTATCCCATAGCGCTCTCTTACCTCGCCTTTGGTGCCAGGTATATCGTATCTCTCGCTCCTTAGGGAACCCCACCCTCTCCATTTTTTTTGTGACAAGAAATTCGTAAATTGGAATAAGGCAAATTTGTCGTATACCCGTCCATATCGGCAAGTTTTGACGAGTTTTGAAGACTTGTGTTCCTGGGCCATGACCAGTAGCGCTCCCACCATGAGGCAGAAAATAATCCGACCTGCTCCTTCCGAGATTTGTTACAAAGACATGCGCTTCCTTATCACGGACCGACCAACGGACCAAACGATGCCTACATTTATCGAGGTAAAATGCGCATGGGGTGCTCGATTTTTTTCTGTCTTTTTATTTTGTTCCAATTTTTCGTGTTCTATTTTCATGTAATTTCTATATTTGCACATATTTTTGGTGTTTATGTACGTTTGTTATTTTTTATATTGTTTAAGATATTGTGAATTTTTATATATTGATAAAGTATTTTTTTAATAGAATGTAAGATGTTTATTGTTGTTTTGGACTTTACTTTGACGACATACATAACTAGCACCAAGATATTAAGAGAAAAAAGCATTACTTCCATTTTCTCTGATTTACTTCTTTTTTAAATGATAAAAGTATTATCGATAAAATTTTTTATATAGGTATACATATTTTTTCTAAGACGAACGATATCGCGAATGCTGCAGATTAGTCATCAGCTCTCGTTTACAAATATCTTACTCATTATAATGCACTACTGCTTCGTCGTTGGTTATGTTGGTTATGTAAAATCGACGATTTGTTTTTCACTTTGTTTTAGTGTACTTTTCCTGACTATCTTTATATTTTAGATCTATTTTAGGATTGTTGGTGGTAGGAATGTGAATAACAAGTTGTTTTTCTTCGTGTAGGAATTGAAGAAACACCACGTCAAGGATGTCGTCCGAGTATGCGAGCCTACGTACAAAGTGGACGCGTTGCAACGGGAAGGCGTGGAAGTGACGGACTTGGTCTTCGACGATGGCACTTTCCCACCGCAAGATCTAATTGAAGAATGGCTAGGCATGTTGCGACGTCGCTATGTGTCCGAGCCAGGCTCCTGTGTTGCCGTCCATTGCGTGGCAGGTTTAGGAAGAGCCCCCGTCCTTGTGGCTTTGGCCTTAATTGAACTCGGAATGAAATACGAAGATGCCGTCGAACTGATCAGACAGTAAGTGAACTTACGACACTTTACAACACCCAACTTTTGGTTTCTTCGGACACAGCATCTAATGTTTCTTTCAATTTGCTTCTTCTCCCAGGAAACGGCGTGGTGCAATCAATGCCAAACAGCTGGCCTACTTAGAGAAGTACCGGCCCAAGTCGCGCTTGAAAGTCAAGAACGGACAGAACAAGAATGGCTGTTGCGTACAGTAGCCTCCCTCCGGCGACGAACCCTTGGAAAACAATTGGGACGATGGACAAGTTGACCGATTATCAAACGTTCTCTCAACAGAAAGGCAAACATCTTCCATGTCCTGTTCCCTCACTCCTCCACATCCTCGACGATCTTCTCAAAATTGGCATGCATTTCTCGTGTCTCCTCCCGAGTCCTGTGGAAAAGCGTCGTTTTTACTTCATAGAAAAACATCGCCTTGCTTTATTTTTCGTTCCCTTTCACCGTCTCCTAATCGTGCCGCCGGCCTCATTGTTGTATGGTGTTTTGTTTGTACTATTGACGACTGATCAGGCGGTGGAATTTCTGGGATTAAACAAAGTAAATCAAGACGCTGCTCATATTTGGATAGAAAATAAAGACAAAGCCCCGAACATTTAAGATTTCGAATCCATTCAGGCCTCTATAACTTACAAGAAAGAGTACAGATACAGGATTTCATCCAGGGAAGTTGACCTGAGTTTGCTTTAAGACAAGGATCACTGCTGAAAACCCCTGAAAGCTCTTCTGCCTTGGGTAAAAAGAAGTTTCATAGTGCCTCGGCGTAAAAGGCAATGCGCTGTTTTTAAAAGTATTACAAGTCAGAAGTATAGCTTTCCATGGGATTTTAACCTAATATTCGTAATTATGTTAAAGAAAAAAGTGTGGACCAGAACACCGCAGTCAAGTCGCGACAGGTTTCAATGGATTTTGCATGCAAAGGAAGCGTTGTCTCCCCCTCAACTGAATACCACAGCTCATTGTTGTTCTATCTCTCTCCCCCCCCTCATCCTCCCCTTGTAGAATGCCATTGTTTGTACTGAGGCTGGTTGTTTTGACAGATAATAAAAGAAAATGTCTTCGATAAAAGCGGGCTTTCTTTTTAAAGCAGCGGTACCACATAGTAATTTTTACGGCATGTCGTTTCCTAAAGCAACTTGCCGTAAAAAATTACGCGTGTAACCATAAGCGAATTTAAGGGCTTCTCTTTTGTTTTTGTTTCAAAGTTTATTGTAAAAATACTTAAGAGATGTACGACAGGCTGATAGACAAGAACTAATAAACTTCATTTAAGACGCAACTTACTTTAAGGTTCACCTAACCGTGCTAAAGGAGAATCACATGTTAAATGATTCAAGCAATTTCGCCAAAACTGTTCTGTTTTTCATTGGAAAATCTCGAGAATAAAGGTTTGAATCAACATATCTAGTGTAAGCCGTCGAGACTTTTTCAAAAATTACTCATTAAATTTGTGACAAGTGAGTCAAATGTGAACTTTCTCGGGGAAAAGCATTAGTAACAATCCGATCCAAAAGTGCATTAAAGAAGCTCGTAATAATTTCTCGGCTGGTGCGAAATTCAAATCCTTTAGTTAGTTTTGGGGTTATTGCCCGAATAGTTTTCTGCATTTGCCCCAAATGATACTGGAAAACTTAATGTCGGATTTGAATTCTGTGTTAGACAAAGAATACTTTCAAGTGACCTAGTGAACCTTCGAATCTAATTCTTTAAGTTGCTTTTCTGCAAGAATGTTGAAATTTGGCTCGCTTGTCACAAATTTACTTAGTAGTTTTTTGAGAAAGTCTCAGCATTTTGCACTAGCACCTTATGATTCAAAACTTTACTGTTGAGCTTCTTACAAGAAATACTGAACAGTAGTGAAATCGCCTGAACAGTATGATTCCCCTAGAGCGCGGCTAGGTGCACCGTGGCTTTGATGTAGCTATTAGTACTTGCTAGTATTTTTTAACATTATTTTTTATGGATGTAATCTGAGCTCGTTGCCACGAAAAGATTTGCGTACAGGTTAGGCGTTTAGCGATGTATATGTCTCTCGTACAAACATAGGAGAAATCACCGAGTATTTCAGTAACGGAAGAGTTCTTTCGCACGAAGTTTAGCTTCTAATATTTAAATTAATATGATACAGTACATGTAGAAAATGTAACCCACGAAGGCTTTCTTATGGTAGATATACTTGAGTAAACGGCGTAGCAATCCTCAGGCCTATAGTGGATGCAGTAGTTCACAACAGTCGATGTGAGTAATCACTGTACTAGGTAGAATGCGGTGTATTCGGAATAGGGCGTTTTATGGTTAATTTTTGACAAATATTAAAATGGTTAACCATTATGAATTTTACTATGCAGTAATAAGCGAGCCTTTCTTTAAAAAATACAAAATATTGCATTAAGGCAAACGAGAACTTATTAAATATATTTTAAAAGATGTTGAATACAATTTAATGCCAAAAGAACATTCTCTGTTTAAACATAAATACTAACAGGTGACACAAATCTTTTATCAGGGATCTGTTTTGCTTTTAAGCAAAAATGCGGCAAGACCTGGGTGAAGTTTGATTGGTTGACAGTCTAGAGAACTTGAAATAAAACTTTCGCTGTCACTTCGGAAAATGAGACTCTAAAGTTGACTGAAACTTTTTCTTCGGAGCAAGCATCGGTGGTAGCAAATTGGTACAAGTTTGAACACAGTCACACATGTCAATTATGGGACACGCTGCTTGAGGAACGAATTTGCAGCAACTTGCCAATCCTACGTGTAACCGTGGCTTAAAGGGAACAAAAAAAGAAAGGATTCATCTCTGGTTTGTTGCTGCATTAGAAGTTGGCCAAGTTGTGTTTGATTTTTTCCTTTCAAATTCGGAAGTTTGAACAGGCAAGTTGACTCCTTTGAAAGAAGCTGATGCCCCCATTGATACGCGAGGTTTGGGGAGAAAATGGCAAAGTTTAGAGGCAGAGCTTCTCAGTGGCGTGTCGGTTTGTTAAGGAAGAGGGAACTTTTGTCTGCGTGTAGTCTCAATTGACGACTAAAAGTGGTATCACGCCGGCGCACGTGCTTTCTCTAGTGCTATGGATTACGGGTCTTAAAACTGAAAGGGGAGAGCCTCATATTAGGTTTGGCTGTCCGTCAAGTTACACGACACGTTGTGTCCATCGTGGCAGTATTAATACTGAGCATACGCAAGGTAAGTGCGGAAGAAACGGCGAGTGTGATTGCGTCATAGCTTAGTAATTGGGTTCGTTAAATGTGATGAAAACCGCGTTGGGGTTTACGAAAGAGAGATAAATTGTGATCCTTGTAGGAAATTTAAGCGAAAACGATCGTTAGAATTGGGGTTGAAAGCGCATTTTGGTGGGAAACGTGTACGAGTGCGAATGTGAAACCTTAGCGGTACACGTTGTTATTTAGTCTCCTTTCCCGGTTCTTTAATTTAATTAAGGCTTAGGCTATGGGTTTTGTAAGTTTGCGTAAGCCTAAAGGGACTTATAGATCTTGGACCACGGCCAATAACGCATTATTCTTGTTTTCTTGTTCGGGGGTTGTCTCTAGATATTGGTTCACAGATTCGCGATTGAACGGCGGATTCTTGGCGTCGAACGCATCGATCTTGGCTGAACATGACCGGGTCAAGAAGGATAACCTACCTCCTATGGCTTATTGCTTTAGCTCTATCATGTTTGGCTGCTCCTCTGAACGAAGGTAACCTAGATACTTTAATGTGATTTATGTGTCCTTCAATTACGTCTAGTAACAACCGTTTGATTGATTATAACGGATTATTAAACCCGGTATTTAATATGTACCGAGAGGCTCGAACGAAAAGCAGCCGAGTGATGTACGATTCCGTTATTGCATTCTTACTTGGTGGGGTAGGCATTTTTGAAATGGATTCCACAATGAGTTGAATTTGGTGCATTTACATGCCAAATGGAATAATAGGAATCAATATTACTTCTGAAATCACGTAAACTATGTTTCGCACTTGTATATAAATATATGCGAAAGACAAGCATACATGCTTGGTTTTTACCTTTACCGAGAGCTTATAGCTAAGAAGAGAGGAGTAATGTACAAGTTCTATTACTGCATTCTTACTGGGTTTGTTAAGCGTTTTCGAAGCAGCTTAAGCGTGAGTTTAATATACTTCAGTACACGCCAAAAGAAAGGGAAAGAATCAGTATTCCTATTGAAGTTACATAAACTACATTTAGAACTAAATATATAAAACTTCCATTCGAGTAGTACCCTCGAACTTCTGAACAGAAAATATAAGATTTTCTTCAAGAACATAGTGCCCACAGTATAATGACATCTAAAGTACGTTTACAAAATGCCACCATAAAAACAAGAGTAGAAAAAAAGTTGTGAGAAGTTTTGAAAAATAAGCTCCGTTAGAAATTCTTATTGTTCAATGTGATTCTTTCATCCAGATCCTTTATGAAATTAATTTTGTTTATTTAGGTAACCAGGGTGCCGCCATTGATGAGGTAAGGCGTATTCTAACAAATTTCCAGTGTTCTGTTTGCATTATCGTTGTATTCATATTATACAACTTTAAAACCATCACACTCTTAATGATCAATAAACTATTGACATCGAATTACTTGGAAAGGAATACTTCTTTTTTCAAATTATTGATCACGCATTTTTCAAAATCAGTAAATTTTTTCCACGGTTACGTATCTTTTTTTTGTTTTAGTTGCGTTTTAAAGTAGGTTAATTTACGTAAGGAAAGAGTAGCTTTTCTCTAGAGTATTTTCATTTGCCAAATTGTTGTTTATTGTTAAATGAGAAAGGATCAGCGACTTATTTGGCTGAAATCTGCTTTTCTTCGTTAGTTCGTGTTTCTTTTTTTCAACCGTCCATCCAACTCTTAGCTAATCAGTTGTAAGCGTGTTTCAATTATGTGATTAGCAAACTTGTTATCGTGATAGGCATTGTTGCTAGGTGATGAATAGGTAATACCGCGAACGTTGTTTTCCACAGGTGGACGAAGACGTCAAAGCGCTCCATGGCTTAGGTATTACTCACGTAACTCTATAAACAGCCCTTTGTAACCTTTCCAACCGTTCTGAAATAGAGAAAGAAATCTCGCTGGCTAAATCTGTTTCGGAGACGACCGTCGTAGTCAATGGCGAGCGTGCAGCGCAGACAATCGTTAAGGAGGACGGTAAAGAGCAATTCCCCAATACCCGGTATCCTCTTTGTTTTATGAATCAATCTCTTTCTCTTCCAGTTCGCCATAATGGGCAACAAGTTGCTCACCTTGAGAAGGATAAAATCAAGCTGCCACACCAAGCAGCTCAGGAGTTTTTAAAAATCGATATTCCTTCCGAGAAAGTACATAAAACCTTAGAGGTGCCAGCTGCGAAACACGAGACCGGGCTTGAAAAGCGCAATTTGGACGAAGAGGTATATTGCATTATGCGACCCACCATTTTCTCTTTCGGAGAATCGTATCTGAGCTTGTTTCACACCTTGGTGCTTGTTAATGCACAGAACTGGGACAGCAAGGACACTCCTCGAGACATGGCTGAATATATTTTCTGGACGGGGGATGAAGCGAGCGTAACGACTGCCATTCGCGACTTCCTCAAACAAGGCTTGGTAATACGCTTTGACTATGACTGGTTCACACTCATCTAATTTGCCTTTTTCTGTTTTGCAGCTGACGCAAACAGAAGCCATTGGGTTTCTCGAAGAAGTACGTTATCACCTTCATCAAATGCAGCAACGCTACAGACCCGCATTGCAGGATGCTAATGAAGAGAAAGGCATCGAAAAGAACAGTGACGAATTGATCGAGCAAATTGCAGCACTCAACAAGCCGAACCAACAGTCCCACCGCGTACCCAAAGATGAAAAACAACCAATCGAGCAACAAAAGAGTCCCAATACACCAAATGTGCACCAGGGTCAGATAATTGTGCAGACTTTCCTCCCAAAGACTCCCAACCCCACCGTACCAGCTGATGAGAAAGTCGAAACGAACTACTCCAATGAGAACGCTCGTTCGAAGCCCGAGAAAAATGATAATATGCTCGAAAAGATGCAGCTGACAGCGGACTACTTGTCGAGGGAATACGGGCTCGAGGAAGTCATTTACCAGCTGGCACGTGCATTATTCGCCCAAGCCGGTAACAAAGGTAATAGTTATTGATATTTCATCGCTACGATAATCTCCTAAACGTGCCTGGTACTCCATCTTTCATAAAAAAGCTGAAGCAGAGGAATCCATGCAAAAGCTGGCCGGCTTTTTAGACGAAGAAGCACGGAAGGGACATATTGCCCCCCAATTGCAGAAAAAAGTTTTGGGTAAGACGTCTTAAGGCCCGGGTATACACACCCCTCTTACGGGCGAATAACATGGGGAATTCGGGGGATGATTTCTCAATAATGGTTCTGTCAATTTCGAATCAACGTTGGCAGTAAAGTTTTAATTATTAATATCTAGTTCACTTGATCGAGATTTTTTTTAAATATGATAACGTTAAATTTAAAAACTCTAGGTGAAATTTTTCACATTTTGAAATACTGAAAAATTTAATATCTGGCATTTTTTGTACAGTAGGTGTCTTTTTTCTGTATTTTTTGGTGAAAAAAGATTCAAATCGGATGATTAGTTTTTACGAAATCATTTACTAAAATTTGGGAATTCTAGTCATGATTTTGTAAAAACTACTCGTCCAATTTGAATATTTCTTTCAGCAAAAAATAAAGCAGAAAGATATCTACTGCACAAGAAAACGAGATTTTACATTTTCTCCAATTTTTCGAAATATGTAAAATGTTCCTAGAGTTTTTAAATTTGATTAAATCAGATTTTAAAAAGTCTCAAACACATGCTCTAGATATTAATAAGAACAACTTTACTACCAACATTGATTCGAAATTGACAGAACCATTATTGAGAAACCATCCCCCGAATTCCCCATGTTATTCGTCCATAAGAAGGGTGTGTATACCGGAGCCTTAAACCAATGGTACACAACCCATTTCTGATTCGAATACCTCTTGTGACACGTGGCTGGAGAAGTCTTATGGACCTTACGAAGAAAATGTGTCAGATTTACTCAAGCTTTAGCAAAAGCCCGAAATATTAACAGAAAACATGGCTTTTTAGAGTAAATTTTGACAATGGCCTATAACCGCCATACTTACAAAACTGAATGACGCCATATTGGGTCTTAGTGACGTACTTTTCCGCCATTGCAGCATTTCTCGTTTACTAGCCTGAAATGGTGGATAAATCACCGGCCTTACCGCCCAATATCGCAACGCTCTATACTCAAATTTGATTGGATAAAATCGTTGAAATATTCAGTTGTTATTTAAGTAAAGCTTTGCGTGTCTCTTGAGAGATCATACGCGTACCACATATCCTGTTGAGAACTTGTCTAAATAAGAAGACAAAGACTATATGTAACATTTTCTAATATGTATTTAGATGTTCTGCTGGCTTCGTTGGTCGACACCGTAGGCGAGGAAATAGTGTCTACAAAATCTGTTCCTATACTGAAACATTAGTGATTCGCTTTCTGTGTCATTGTTATGTGTTAAAAGTGCTGAGTCTATTTCAAGGTTTAAAGGACGTGTCACCCTTAAAACCCACTACCAACAAAGTAAACCTAGTCAAAAAACACGAAACTCCTCTCAATAACCTTGTATTCATGTACTCCATTCACCCATAAAAGACTTTTGCCTCCCTCTGCTAAATTAAATCTTGGGCAGGAGGGAATCCCCTTTCACTTTTTTTTCTTTCAATTAGGCCACAATGGCTTTTTCTTTCATCGCAGGAGTAAAAAAAGAAATGGCCCATAAAAATATTTACTCTTTCTCTTTTTTTCTCTCTGTACTGTACACAACATATTGCCGAAGTGAAGACGTAAAATGCTTTCCATAATAGGAGAAAAAACAGTAGCTTAATGAAGCTTAATTATCTTTTGAAATTGGTTTGAATTTTAAAATCAGAAATAAAACCTTTTCGAGCTTTGCACTTGAGCAACGCACAATCTTTAAACGGGACCAATCTGAAGACATGTTGCCAATACTTTTAAAATTTTTTTCCTCCAAGGACGCGTTGAATTAAGGCAGCTGTCTATGTGCGCGCAACTTGTCGGGTTAAAAAAGGGATGGGACACAAGGGGAGCCTCGCTCTAATGGAATGAAGGTTTCTTGGGACCATAAAAGAAAAAAAATCGGTACAAGGGGAACACCGCTTTTGTAGAAGGGAGGGCATAAATAAAAATTCGCACATCCACGCGGTTCCAAATCACCAACGCTTTTTATGCTCATCCATTGACACACCTCCAGGTCCCAGAGAGACAACCATTAGAAGCCCGCCAATGACACTCAAAGTCTACGAAGGAAGAAAAAGTTAAACATCACTCAATATTTGCCAATAGAGTAATAATAAAATATTCTCATAATCTAACAATTCAATTACCTGGAAGAAATCGTATTTGAGGAAATCCCTCATAGCTTTGTACGTGGGGATGGTCCACCAGGCGTTCAGGTAGAAGTTCAACGCTGTCAACCATAGTACCAAGATAAGCGCGCTGAGTTTGGTTTTGTAGCCTACGGCAACCAGGATCATCAAAATCGAACCTACAAAGTTCTGCAAAATCTGGAAGAGACCAAAAGACAGGAGTTGAGCGTCAAACTTGGAACTTGGGTCACGAGGTATATTTTTCTGTGCCAACCTGCATAACAGAAAACTCCATCCTCAACAGTGTGGCGAACATGAAGACCAAGAGAATGCGTCCAGTGAGCTGAAGGTAATTCTTGGGCTTGTTGTCTCCTAATGTGGGCACTCCGGCGAAGAGAGACTTGCCCTCTACTCGGCTTTCAGCCAGAACCAGCAAGAGCGCCCCGATTAAGGCCAAATTCCTGAACAGGAACTGCAAATCCCAGAGAATACTGTACGCAATGGTCTAAAAAACGTAAGAAGTCAAAGAGTTTCCGATTAGTACAAGTCTGCATTCCCCCTGAAGTAAAAGGGCAACGTTTCATATGATTTTATAGAGGTTTACTTGTAAGACGACGATGCCAAAGAGGATTGCGCAGGCAATGGGCACTCGGAATCTTAACAAAACCATGACACAGCCTCCCAATTGGCCAGTGAGATTCAAAATGACGAACAATGTCGCAAAAAACTTTCCACATCCCCAAGAAATGTCCATATACTCCCGCTGTTCATTCCATTGGAACCACATACGAATTCCATCTTCCAAAAAGGTTGAAATTAGGCAAAGACGCGCTATGGTCGGTAAGATTGTCTTTGTCCTCCGAAGTACCTAGAATGACATAAGTGAAAAACAGTTAGCAAAAGAAACCGTTACTCGGAACTAGGGTATACGTCAGGTAGGCCTGAAGAACCTGGCTAGCATCTTCGCTATCTTCTACAATTTTCTTTTCTTTTAAAAAACAGGAAACTTACTTCATCAGCCACTTCTTCTGCTTTAGATACCATGGGGTGCTGCGCCAATCCTGACATTTTTTTGCTATTTACACTATCAGTCTATAACGTCTATAAAATATTTTGTTAAACTCAACTTGACAAGTTCATAAAAGCAGCGCACACTGGTGCACCTTTCCCCACGGGGTTGTGATGTGGAACTACCGAAGTCAGAGACTCATGTCCTAGGAAGAAAACTCAACTCAATGGTACAGCTTTTATTCCTTTCAAAAATGTCTACTCCTTTTAGAAAAAGAACCGGCATCCAGAGAGAAAAAAACTTGGGGCCTCAAATTTCGAACTTATTTTGGTGTGGGGAAACATTAGTTTCTGATTTGATGAAGGCAGTAATCCATGGAAATCCGCGCGCTGAAGACGTGCGGTGGTATGTCTAGAAGTCCTTCTCTGGAATTTGGGTGATTTCTTAACATTTTGTGAAACCAAGTGACCAGATTTGGCTATGGATAACCCTTTGAAAAGGTAAGTGTGTAGTTTATTCTTCAAGGGAAAAGCCCGATGGTCTGTTGCTATGTAAGCCCGGGTTGTACCGAAGGCGGTTCGGTTGCGCCTGTTTGTTTTTGTACCTTTGACTGGGTTGAGAGATCAGCCACGTAGAGAGACACCGTTCTTGGGGGTCCAAAATACTCACAGAGCTTTAGTACCTTACGGAGAACGTTGACGGGTGATGTCATGACAAATGTACGACTTTTGGCCATATAATACAGGTTGTGTTTTCCCGAAAACTCGCCCAGAACGGAAAATACTGAACGCAAACATTATCTGGAAAGGTATTACTAGCTTGAAAACGGTCGGTAAAAAACAGGTACGGGTATTGCGTATACTGCGTGGGTAAGGTCCCACTTTTTATGAACTTTTTCATACCAGGCTGTATTTTTGTTCATTGCGCAGTTGATCTTGATGTGTGCGGGAGATTTATTTATGATGGAGTACTGGAATCTTTGAAGACGTACGTAGAGCACAGAATAAGTGCGAATAAGGTGCTGTGACCCAAGACGTATATCATCCCATTTTTTATGGACCGCATTTATCTCGCGGCGTATTTCGCATGCATACCACAGAAACTCGTAGCACGCGTTCAATGTATGAAAAGAGAGATCGACTGTAGTTGTAATACGCATCGTACTACTTGAGCTAAGGAGGTGTTCATACTGTGTGTATACGGGATTTAGGTAACAATTAAAGTTTCCATGACGGGATTACACGAACTTTTCATTGTTGCGTGGGAGTTATTTATCCAATGTGAAACCCCCCTTCAGTCCGTTCTTTTTACGAGTCTCCAGCGGACCCTCATGTAAGGTACACATCGTTGAGAACATTTTTCTTACATCCGAGTTTCTCTTGTATTAATTTGTGACGAGATACTTAGGTTATTTTCACGAGTATAGGAACCGCATGTAAGAGACATTTTTTAGAAGGTGTTTCTTACGTCTGGGTTTCTCCCAAATATCTAGTATGAGAGCAGTCACTCGTTATTTAACGACTATACGCAAACCTTAATGTAAGAGACAACCGTTTGAGAGAACGTCTCTTACATCTGGGGTTCTCATAGCGTGAGATCTTGAACTCATTCTTTTCACAACTATATGAGAATACTAATGTAAGAAACATACAGGTGAAAAGCTGTGTCCTTACATCCGAGGTGCCCTTTGCGTGAGACCGTTATGTTCACAAGTATTCGGGGAACCCGAATATAAGAGACTCAGGGTCGACAAAATGTCTCGTTCACACGGGTTCTCGCACATGCGTTTCTTTCTTTCTAGAACATATTCACTGGAGTTTCAGGCTTTAATGAAGTTGGTCTGAATCGGATATCGCGGACCAAGGAGAAACGACGTCCACGACTTCACGGTTTATTCGAATTAACGGTCACAACTTTCTTTTTAATTTAACTGCATAGACGAAAATTAATATATTTTTACGAAACAAGTATATGTGTCGAAGGAACGCCATAGACGATAATACACCGAACAACGGCGTGGTTCGTCTTTAAACTTTTAAATTAAATTTAATTTAATTTATCTGGGTTTATTTATGACACGCAAAAAAGTAAATTTCAACAACAGTGAATTTTGTGTGGAACCTTAGCACGTCTAAATTCGGCAAAGGTTGAAACGAAAATAACCCTGGCTAATGGTTACAAGGGGGAAGGTGACAATTTAATTGTTGCAACAAAGAATTCTGAATAGTTAGGTGGAATATTTCGAGGAGTTCTTGCAATATGGCGACAGTAGATTTAATAAAAAAACTTCAACATTTTGCGAATTCCTTTCGGATTGATCCGAGGTAGAAGTTATCATACAAATAAAGTCTCCTAGATGCGGGTCCCTACATGTCGAAATCTTGCGTCTTATTTATACCTTATTACACTTGAAGAATTTTTCATGCCAAAAATGAATTGAGCGTTGATCAAAAGAATGTGGGACTGTGCGTATGGGCAAAGCGCTTCCCCTGTACCAGTTTTTATTAGCCTTAAATACGCTGTAGTTTTTCGTACCCGTGAGTAGCTTAACAAGCATTTTTCAAACGAGAATTACTGTGGTCATATCCTATTGTATCTAATTCAGAAAGTTAGAAATTTTATTCCCCCATCATTGCAATGCGCAATTACACGTATCCCTTCCCGATCATATATCCCCCACACGTGCATTGTACCTGTCAATCTGTCGCTGATTTGGCGTGCTTCCTAAAGCGTTTTATACTGCCGTCCGTTACTTCAACTTGTTTCAATAATACGCGTTAAATTTGGTGTGAAAATCATAGTATCCATAATTATTGGAGTTCAGCCACTCTCTTAAGGATACTGAGACGTTTCCCCATAGATGTCGCGAGTAGTACTCCAGGGCGTCTTAAAATTCTTTTCCCATTTTTTTTACATCATTATGGGTAGAAACCTGTGGGGTGCGGGTCTGCTGGTTCGTTCCATACCCCGTGGCCCATTCCCGTTAGTTCATTTTCTTCCCGTATACCCGAGCAACATTTCAGTGTTGTTGAAACACACCTGTGCACCTGCTACATCTTGTGCTGCTGCTGCGTCTTCTCCGGTCGTAAAGACCCATCCTTTCCCGATTCTTGTCACATTTTTGAGTGTCTCTGTGTTTGAATAAGCTTCCTTTGAAACAAACACCAATCGGATTAAAAATGGCCACGTAAACGTAAGTAGAAAGGTTCCATTTCATCGAAAGAATCCCCAATACGTTACCATGGTTCTTTTTCCCTGTTGCCGCGTCCAACATGTGTTAAAATATTTGACGGCACTGACGCAGCTACGAAAAAAAGGCTCCAGGGACTGAAATGTTCAAGTTTTGGCCACAACTTGCGGTACTTTTGGTGTTCTGAAGACTCCCAAGTCCAAAAGCTGCCATGGGAAAGCAACCTGCTATGTATGGTTACGAAAAGAATAGGAGAATCGTTGTCATGTACGCATAATAGAAACTGTGGTTGTTTCCTTTAAGCATTTTTGCTTACAAACACAAAAAAATGGTGTCGTCACCCTTCAAAATACCATTCCTCTAAGTTACTCAAGTGCAGTTCCGTTTCTCATTCTTTTTGGGGTAATATTTGTATTTCTTGTTATTTGGTCGTTTTTTTTAACGTCCCGGTTAAAACTGACCAACAAGTCGTTGTAACAATAAAAGATTTTTATTCCCCGGACTCTTGCAGCCCCCAAATTGTTGGATAACCTAATAAGGTACAGTACTACGCATTTGAACGCACCACAGTGTAAAAATGTAACTTGGGGAATACCACCGGTAATAACCCCCCCTATTAGGATGAAATATGGAACCTAGGTTGGGTTATTTCTGCTTTGCACTTGTAAGAAGGGGAAAAGAGAGTACGCGTAATAACCCTTGGTTTTCGTTGCAAGTTTCAAGTCTCTCTCTCTCATTACGTCAACTACCTGCAGCGACGCACCTGTCATCAATGGCGCGTAAATTTTCTTCTTGCCTTGTCGGTAGTAGTCCATATTGTTCAGTTCAGTGCGTCCATAGACCATATAGGGTTTGAGGGGCGGGGAATTCATTCTGAAAAGGAAGAGAATGATGGCTTACAGAAGAGCGCCTGAAGGTTGATTTTAAAAGCTGGGAAACCAGTCGAGAGAGCGGAATAGAATAAAACTAGAGTAGGAAAGGAAAAAAATAATTCAAAAAAGAAACTCTGACAGCCCCAAACTCGTAATTGGGGCTGTGGAAAACCATGGTCAATGCCATGGAAGGGGAGGGAGGTGAAAATGAAAATGAGCTCCCGTAAACTGGAAGCGTGTGGAAGTAAGAAACGCCCCGAATTTCCCTTTCACTTGTATATTCAAGTACACAGAAAAACACGACATTGACAAAAAAATCCCACAATGTCACGGTCTGCCTGTCAAGTACAGTACCGTACAGTAATAGCCACTAGGCCGTGTAGGGTGCAAAACGACACCACAAGAGGATGTAAAGCTTGAGCAGTCTTCTTTTGTTTCGTTATTTAGGCCCATGTAGGTAAGTTTCCATAAGCAAGAAGTTGGAAACTGTTCCAAGACCAAAAATGTCCTTTTTCCTAACGCCAAAAAAAGTTGAAGTAAGGCCCATTAGGTTAGTCAGAAAAGATAACCTGGAGGCTTTCGTTGCAGCATCCATAAAAATTAAGATATGCCGCAACAAAAGGAAAATTGGCCCGTAGGCTTCTCCAGGGCCAAACTTCCCCGAGTTTTATTTTTATTGTATCTTTCAGCTAAGTTAAGATTTCGAGATAGCCTTGTTTCAGGAACGGGATGTTCGTGGGTTCCGCGGAGCCACGCCAGTACGCAATTTCACAGTGGTAGGGGGGGGGGGGTAATAGAAGGAAACTTGTATGAAAAGGTACTTCATAGGGATTCTCGTTATACGCGGGACTAGGTATACGAAGTTGTGGGGTAACTTCCCGCGTAAAGCGAAACCTAGTGTAAGACTTGGGTGCGCTTCCACCCGCAAATTGCAAGGATAATAGAGCATGTAGTGTCTTTGGCAGAAATTGTAAGCTGTAAGCAGAAAGGTTGTCTTATAGAAAACAAAGGTGAGGGTGACTTAGAGTACCTCGTTATGCGCGGGGTAAGCTATCGTAATGTATGTCAAGTTTCCGCACAAAGCGAGACCTTATGCTTTTCTTTGGTGAGTAGCTGACTTTCTACACATAGTTTAAATCATGTCATGCATAGCTTGAAAAAGTAAGCCTCTTTTTTTAGTAGAATGCATCTGACAATTCTGTTTTGTGTAAGAAGTTTGTGTCGTGAGTCATTTGAACGCAAAAACGGGGGTGTGAACGACGCAAAATTACGTGCTGGCATACCCGTTTTTTTACCAACATACCATCTTAGACTTGCGCTTATTGAAGGTTCTTTATATTTGGAAATAACTGGTTCGTTTTACGAGCTGTACAACATTAGACGACATTGTGTACCCATTTTTCTTTTCCACCAATGATTTTCACTACAACAATTCCCTTTTTTATTTATTTTCATTTATTTTAGGGTGGGGAAGGCTCGTTGTCAGCAGTTTACAATTTACCAGAATTTATATAAAAAACACCTTGTAGTATCTCACAAATGTCTGTGATATAAAAACGGGTACGCGAGCATGTAATTATGCGTTGGTACCGTACCACTTTTTATGGATTTGCGAAAATTATATGGCTAGGCGGTAATTATGCTCCCAGGCATTGTGGGAAGTGGTAGGGTGTTCATCATAATTTCAAAAGAATGTGAAGGAACGGTAGTTTGGCGTACAGTGTTTGCAATTTAGTGAGAAAAAAACGAGCCCACGTTCGGTGTGTGGTTATGACGTCGGCAGGTGTCAAAATGGTCCTGGGCGTTATTAGCTTGTTGACCGCATGCTGGGAGACGAATGACCATAAATAAGCCCGAGTTACTGGGACGCACAATTGCATTGATTGGAAGCTGAACCTGGGAGCGCAGCCATATATGGCACCTCCCTATTGTTGGCGCTTATACTACTTAATGACTAATTAGAAGTTGCAAAGTGGCTTGAGAAGGTTTGGGTATTGTGTTCAGTGACTTTGTGTTCTAGATCTCGACCTAGAACGTGGAAAAAAGGGAAACGCACTAGTCGTCCCCCAAAACTTTTCAATGGTGGCCTTGGTAGCATCTGTTTCACTTTCTAGGTTTCTTTCATCCCCGGAGAATTTTCCTACAGGCTAAATCACCAACAGAATTGGGAATGTTGACTGTGTTGCGTCCAAATGTCCCAGGCGGTTGATTTTAACAAGCAAAGCGTATCAAAAACCTGGCTTTCAGCCGATTCGCCTCTTTACTAAGGCTCCCCCCCATTTTCCTTGCCAGATGCTTGGTAATAAGCTTGCAATGCTAAATCAAATGTGCAAATCAGCAGATTTAACCGTTCTATTGGGCGCCATATGGGGTGACATTGCAAAAGAGGGGAATTACTACGCACAACCGGTTGGATTGAACCGAGTTCAACCGTCCAATAATTTTTGCATGTAGAAGCGAAATTTTCTGCTTGCTTGTAGGCCTTTTAGGTCCGATTTTCGTTTCCCTTTATATTTTTGTACATTTTTTATTCTTTTTTATCTTTTTCTTCCTTTATTGTTATTATTATTATTATTATTACTATTAGTATTATTATTATTTTTATCATTATTATTATTATTATTATTAATAATAATAATAATAATAATAATATTATTTTACTATATCTTTTTTAAATTTTTTTCTGTTTATTGATGTGACGAAATCAGTGTTGTGCGCCTAGTCAGACTGGAATGTTGGAGATGGAAGGATGGGATATGACGTTCTCCCCATGGTTTTATGTGTCGTTTTCGCAACAGGTGTCCGACAAACTTACCGGCTTGTCCTTTTCCTAAATGGGTTTTGCAGCTTGACAAAAGTACCTTTTTTCCCTGGACGTGACGACTTGCGGAGATAAAGCAGGAAGCTTGACCAATCATACCGTACCAATCTGTGAAAAAATGTTGTTTAGACTGGAATTCCGCTACAAGAGTGCGGACGTAACGTCGAGTGGCTTTTTTTTAGGGGGATGAAGGGGGGGGGGTCTTGGTACTGGCCGAATTGTTTGCTGAGAGTTGGAAATGCAGTCAAATGGAAAATGGGAAGTGTATCTAACTATGCGAAAAGTGAGGTTTGGGTTCATCATTTCGCTCTTCGATAGTTCCACTGAACGAACGCTGGTAAAAAGTTGGCAACGCTTTGGGAAGGGATTTTAATTAATAAAAGCCTTGCTAAACCCGTGAAGAAAACTAATTCCCACCGGCGTTGGAGAATCGTGGTAAAATGTTTCCAAGCAAATATTAGTGGCGTTTTCTGCGGGAGTATAGTAATGGGTAGAGATAAGGCCAGTTTTTTTTGTGGAGGGGGAGTAGTTTTTGGGAAAAGTTGGGGATCGGTAATTTGCTGGTGCTCCAAGATAATAAGGAAGAGAGCAGAAGATGAGCGGGGAGCCGAGCCTCGTTTTATGTGCGAAAAATGCCATATGAGAAGGGAAACATAGCGTAACGTAAAATATTTTTTTTTTCATAGACGCGATAATTAGTAGTCCTAAGGCTCCCACGGCATTTGAATACGTGTAGTAACCCAGCTCTCGCATGTTCGCGAGCGGGAACTACCAGTCCCGTTGTTCCAACGCTGGAACTTCAGGAGAAAACTCGGCCTTTAGGCCCGAACGGGTGTAGTGTAATTCTTTTTTGGGGAAAGAAAAATAGTTTTCTGCCAGCTGAAGGAGCTGACTAAAAATGGAGTCTTAGTTTTTCCTAAACAACTCTAAATTATACGATTTCCAAAAAAGTGCCTGGTTAAACCTATGTTAGTCTTGCAGTTTTTAAATATGTTTTAAAAAATATAGTAAATTCTAGCGAATTGGGACGCGTCACGATCAGACATGTTACGTGTTATACTTGAACGGTTTGGATCCCAGTTGTTCCTATTAAACGAAGAGGACTGTTTGGGTTGTCACTTTTTTCTAGGCCTAGCGCAATTAAGCGTCTGCTGCCTATTATAGAAATGCAGTTCAGGTGTTCTTTTTGGAATATTTTTGCCCGGAAGCGAGATAAACAAAAAATACGAAACGTTTAAACTTCCATTAGTTTACCACTCGCTTAATCGGGTTGAAGGAGGAGAGGTAGACTTTGGGTTCCAGTTAAGCTATTGCGTTGGTTAGAGGCTTGTCCCGTATTAGCGGAATTCAGTGTTGTGGGTCCCGAAATGTTCGGGAAGGGAGCCCGCTTTTCTAACGTTTTCTGTTGCGCTACGAAATTCACTGTTGCTTGAATAGTCCATGGATTTTGGAGGAGAAAATTTTCATAAGGGAACTTTTTTTTCTTTAGCTCCTGAATAAATTTAATTGTTGACTTCCTAGTCAGTGTAACGAGGACCGTGATGCGTTAAGGCAGTGTTTCAAACTTTGTCGTTTGTTAAAAAAAATGTTATAACAATCCATCTTAAGCAATGTACTCTGCTCAAAATACTAACCGTAAGAAAGTGTATATGCCAATTAAACGGACTATGTATTAAGGTAAAAGCATAGTGAAAACAGCATAGTATGTATTTTTTATTTAAGACTTCATTCGGCATGAGCGTTGCTTGTTGCCGCTTTCGTATTTCCTTCAAAGCCTAGATATCCGTGATATGTAGTACAAATGTGTAAAATATATGTATATGTAATATATATAAAATGTATGATTATGTAAACATTTTGCAGCACTTGAAAGCGCATTGGCGGTTAAGAAAACGCCATCCACAGATTGGGATGTTAGCCAACGTTGCCTTTTCTTACCACTTTTACATTCGCGGACTGCACTCGTTTGCGACAACCATTGTTTTTAATACACAGAGCATATTCTGACTGATAAGCTTCCTAACAGAGCTTGACTTTGGTAATTCTACTTTTAAGTCTTATTTTTGATTCGGAGCAATGACGTTACCCAACTAGAAACCACGTCATCCAGTTTGTGGTAATTTGCCCAGGTTTGAGAAGCATTGAATTAAGGAGACCTTCTTAAAACATCGCGTCTTTTTTAACAACATTAGACAACATTAATGGAAGAGGAAAAGTGTATTGATTGGGGAGTATACATTTAAATGGAAGAAACCAGAACTGGGCACTATCCGGTTTAAAGTTCTCTGACTTGTCAAGTTTGTCTCGAAGCCAAATCATATTTTTTTCTGATACTGATTTGGTTAAAAAGGGGCATAAAATTGGTTTGAGTTGGCTATAAAAATGTTTTCCCAACTTTCGATTTCTTAGACTTGTGCTTCGAAAGGAATCACTGCCTTGTTGCGTTTTGGCTCTCGGTTTCATTTTGACAGGATTTTGATACATGAAATCCTTAGAATGATTTGAGTTGTCTTGGAAAATGATCGATTTGGCTTGACATACCTTGTCAGACTGCGCATTTCGGTTTGGTTGAATAGGAAGAGTATAGTTTTGGTCTTGCATTTCCCCTGACTTTGGCGCGGAAAAGGGGACGAATCCGCTGGATTTCAGCTACGGACTCAACACGGGGTGCTAGAAGGTAGGGGGGTAAATGTCCGTGACTCAATACGTCTCATCTGCACGTGGAAGAAAATCACAGGGAAGCTCTTTTCATCTATGAACTGGCAGTGAATCAACCCCTAATTTTCAAGAGGGGTTTTGAAATAGAGAAGTCACAAGGCAGCCCAACGAGCTGGAACTTTTAGAAAAGAAAAAAAAATGAGTGAGAAACATTTTCATTAGAAATGTGAAAGGCCGAAGAAAAGTAAGTATGGCGTGCTTGAGGTAAATTACCAGCAAAGCTAACTTCGCTTCCTAGTGTGCGCTAGTGCGCGGTTCAAGGAAAGTTGCGGAAAGGCCAACAACCCGCTCCAAGGCTAGGAAATGGGTAGCATCGGAACGACTGGGCGAAACAGCGACTTCCAAGTACGTGTACAACTGGCCAACAAGTAGTGTAGTAGAGCCAGGTAAGCAACATAAAAAGCTTCTTTCAGCGTAGCCAAATTCAGCCTCCCAAAACGAGCTACGTAGATTCGCGATTTGCTTCAGCAATTTGCATACTCTGTAAGAATAAAAAAAAAGTACTTGGAGCTGAATATGTCCGTACAGTCAACTGCCTGCGATCGTCTGCTCAACCTCAGCTCTCGTATAAGTTTTCCCCTATTTTTTCAGCAAAGGAGACTATTAGATCCTAAGACAAATGGGAACCACTTATCTTAAGATGTAATATTCTCCTTTGAATAATAAAGCAAAGTACGTGTCTTACTTTTGTGTATATCAGTGTTGTATAATTTGGAAAAATTAAAGTAATATTACATTGCAATCACATTTTACTAGAAAAGTAATATTATAATTAAATTAAGCGCTCTGTAAATAAAGTAATTGTACAATTACATATTTTTGAAAGAAGTAATGATTTAAATTACAATTACTTAGGATATTCTTCTTGGCGTAGTCCGGCCATTTCTCTGGGTGTACGATACTACTCACATTATGACTTCTCTTCTCGAGTATGTTTGTTGGTGTAACAGGAGAGTTATCCTCCAATGCTTGTTCACCAGCCGAGGTACTAGGTAGGATGTTACTCGTACCTCTTGTCGTAAGGAAACGCTTCATTTTTTAATATTTACTAAGGGCTGCACATGAAACGTCATGACGAAGTTCCAAAGTTTAAAAACGACAAACTAAATCCGAACAAGGCCGATTTTTTTACAATAAAATATTAAGAACATTTAACGTTTGCCTTGTACTTACATTAGATCCGCAAAGAAAAAAAATGCGACAGGACGTAGCAAGTAAAACTTCCAATACGTTGAGATAGCGCGGAAGGAAAACACATCTGAACAATACTAAGGATGATTGAAACTGACCGGAACTTTCTTTAAATTCAGCCTTCCCCTTTTTATGAAAAGCACGAAGAAGAATTTCGCACTTTCGTCACTGTAAACTGGTCAAGATCGGAGAAGAAAACGCAAGTAAAACGGAGGCGGAAAGGTTCTTTAAGCTATCGCTCACCGTATGTTGCTATATTTTTCTAAAAATCCCTAGGGATCAAGGTCCCCTGCATACCCTTCATCACACCTTCGAGAACATCGCTTAATTTGCTCGCCCTTTCCTACGGGTTTTGCTCCGCGTCTTTTCTCCCTTCTTTATTCGTGCGTTTGTGAAAATTTTTCCAAACATCAAAGTAATTCGTAATTTTAATGGGAATTACTCATTTTCTATCGTAATATTACATTACATTACATTCCATCTTTTTGAGGCAAAAAATGTAATGATTGAATTACTTTTTGCTCCAAAAAGTAATTTGCATTACAAAATTACAATTACAAAAAATATTACACAACACTGGTGTATATTCAGTCGAAGTGGAAAAGTTTCAAAGAAATGGGGGATATTTCTTGAATAGACAAAAACAAGTATTGGGACACTGGCGTTCTCTGTAACTGCGTACCCGTTTTTTTTCCTGCACTGTTAACAAGGACTTGCGGAGTTCGAACTCGTTGGATTGGGATTAGCATAGGCGTGTCGGAAGTCTTCGTGATTGGGAATGCTAGGAGTTGCTAGGTAATGCTAGGAGATATGACAGTTATAAGAAGTACTTGCGTGTCAAAACCCCAAAGGATTGACAAAGTGTGTTGCAAGACTTAAGACAATCCTACGACAAGTGAGAACGTATCGTAGTGCTTCATGCACACGTTTACCATACAATTTCCTTACGGTTACAAAGCTTTCTTTATCCTATCGTGTTCTCCGACGTAGCTGTATTTTGCAGATCAGCAGCCACTATCTAATAACCGAGAAAACCCGGAAGCCCTAACGTCACTGTCGCTACAAAACTGTCTCCTCTCCCACCGTTCTTTTTTTACCTAATTCTCCTTGTCCTTTTTGTTACATTTTTCTTAATGAAAATTCAAAATCGTGTACATCTGTAAAAAAATAATAATGCAATCAGCAAGCGCAAGCTTACGTTGGGATTGATTTATTATAACTTTTTATGCACGTAGTGAATATGCGTTGTTTTCGTTCCGAGTCCAACATTTTATATTCACGGGTGTTAGGAGCTCTTTTCGTAATGGTCTTATAAAGATAATTAAAGTGCAGTCGTGCCGTTTGAAAATGCAATTCATGCTCTGGTGTTACCTGTTGGCAGGGGCGTATTTAGGGGGG